>JBBMKA010000195.1:0-12617 GCA_037833695.1 Sechiopsis laciniata | reverse complement strand
TTTTTTTTTTTTACATATATATATATATATATATATATATATATATATATATTATTTATTTTTTTAATTTTTTATATCGAAACGAGCAATTGGTCAAGTAGTTTAGTAATTTCAAACACGAGGGTGTAATTTCAATCCGAAGAAAAGGGAGGAAAAATAAAAAATAGAGAGGAAAAAAACAGCCAATTTTCATTAGTCAATTTTTTGAAGTGAAAAAACTGTATCAATTTGAAGGTCGATTTTGATCTGCTCATGGTCAATTTCATATTTTATATCCTTTCCTTATCATTTGAACCAAGTTGAAAAAAAAAGTAAAATATCCCAAATTTTCAATGTATTGATATAATGCAATATTTATAATTTTTCTGTTGTACTCTAGCTTCTTTTTTTCCGCAATAATATTCCACTTTTGACTCTTCGCCTTAGAGACCTTTCTAAATATGTTGTTTTAGGTCCTTAATTTTACCAACACAACTATTTAAATTTATTTTATTTTATTATATATTTTTTTTTGAGAAACTATTTAAATTTCTTTTAATTACTTTGATTTTCCAAGAATTATTTTGTATAAATTTAAACCAATTTAAAAATCTTTATCTAAGCTTACTCAACATTTAACATGACCATAGTTCGAGTGATATATATATATATGATTTAGTAATCAAAATCTTAAGAATTTGAATCTCCCTTTTCAATGTTGTTGAAAAAAAAAAATCAACCTCAAAAAACTTCTAATATTTATTTACATAATATTAACATTGAGTTGAGAAGAAAGCTCACATCTATACTAAATAGTAAATACTATTAAGTACATTGTTCATGAACAACCGAAAAAATAAAGTTTATTTTTATTTATTTACTTTTTATAAATATCAAAATTTTAGTAAAAAAAATCAAACATAGTCAAAATTGATACAATTATAACTGATAGCCACAAAATTAATGAATTCAATTAAGTAAAATTGATGGCCTTCAATCAAGTGAAATTAATTGTTTCAATCAACTTAAATAGTGCCAACAAGAGCAGTAGCTCAACGCATCTGTATATACTAACTCCTGTAATTAGTTAGAATTTGTATCTACCACAAATTTCCTACTATTAATTTATAGAAATAAGAATATTAAAATTACTTGGAACTGAAAAAAGATTATTATATATATATATATGAACTAAATCAAGCATTTTTATGTCTTCTAAGTTCTTAGCATGCTAGAGTAACACAGATTTAAAAAATATATATATAACATCCCAAGAGAAAAAAAAAACTTCTACACAATCTTTTTTCTTTCAAAATCATAAAAAATACAATAATATGTATTCTAATGACAAAAATACAAATAATGATACGAACCCATTATTCTTTTGTAGGGAATAAATACATTAAATTAATTTATTTCTTGGTATGGCAGAAAAAGCAAATGGATTCAGTCATTGAAATGAAACTAAACTCCACAATTGACGCAGAAATACTTAGAATATTAATAAATGCACCAAACCCATCTTCAACAAACTCCTTATCCAAATTACCACAAAACAGCAAAACCCCAAAAAAATAAGAGAGAAAAAAAAAAGCCTATTCAATTATTAAACCTAAAACCTTCATCCACACGTCACATGCTTTTTTCTTCAACCTATTAAACACTGTGTACAAGCCTTTTATTTTACAATTATCATAATTTTGGTATAACATTATGAGTCACAGAAAAGTCCTGTCCCAAGGAAATGTTCCCTTTTCCTGGGAGGAAAAGCCCAGCGTTTCCAAATTCAGCTGCTTCCGAGATTTCGAAGCCCTTGCCTTGCGGTCCTCGCCTGCACCGCCGTCGTTCTTCCGCGGAGGAGAATATTCAGATCAGTACGACGACGACGTTGTTTGTAAGATTCCTCCGCCACCTTGCCGACTGCAGCCGCGTCGTCCTCCGATTAGGAATGCTGGAAGCCGGTGGGAAGAGGACCCTTTTCAGGTGGCGTATAAGGAGTGTACTAAAAGTGTCAAAAATGGGAAATTTGTGAAGAAGAGTAAGTTTTTTGGTTTTTCTTGTAAGAGTGTTGGTTCTTGTGAAATTAGAGATGATGGTTTCTTCAAACTTCCTAGTGATAGAATTGGAAATAGGAGGTATGAGTAACTCTATATCATTCTTACTTTTCATGATCTCCAATTATTTGAAGGTTCTAGTTTTATACTACCAAATATTTTGGAATATTACATTACATGGTCATATATGGTATATGATGTAGAAATTTGAACTTACTTTCCAAATTTATACTATGTAAAAAAAAAAAAAAAAAAAAAAATACCAAACTTATTCCGATTATGAAATTAAGTGGGTGAGTTTTTTTGTTTTATTGAACAAAATTTAGAGGAGTGTTCGAACTTGAAAACTCATACTTATAAATATATAAATTCTTAATTTATTGTTAAAATAAGTAGATTTCTAATGAGATCTTGTATAGTCCCATAACCATTTTCTTGAATAGAAAAAAATAAAATTCTTAATTTATTATCCAACAATGAGTAAGAACAACATATTTGAGAAGAACTCAGCCTTTTTAGTTTGAGTAAAACCAACTTGTTAAAATATTAAATGTTTGATAGAAAAGTTTGAGACTTGAATCTTTATTTTAATAAATAAGGGCAATGTCAACATGAATATATCTTTGAATGATCAAGATATTGTATATTTAATCAAAGATTAAAATTTTGTATCTCTCTTGGTATGAGAATGATGAGCTGACTGCACTTGCTGGCAAAAGAATACTTTGTACCCATTGAATTGCCATTATTTTTGCCTTTTTGATTCCCTTTCGTTGAAGATATTGTTCATCATAAATTGAAATTTATGTCAAGAAAAAGTTTTTTTATCTCTCATATTAAATGTTGTAGGGTCTAGGCTTTAGCTGTTGGCGAAGTTGGGCTGTCCATTTCTACAGCCTGTACTTGATGGGCTTTCTTAGTTGGTTTGTGGGCCTCGCAAAGTAGGCCGATTTGTAATTCGTTGAGAATAGAAAAAAGAGAAAGGGACAACTAGGAAAATGATTAAAATTTGGAAACTAATTAGGGACGTGGTTAAAGATCTTTAGACTTTAAATTTATGTCTTTTTTTATTTCTAAATTTTAATTAAATTTTAATATGGAAAGTAATTTACAATTGTACCCATCCTATATTTCATAGAGTTTCTTTTTAATCTATTTTAAATAAATTATTTGTAACTACCTTTTTTAATCAAGAAAAATCTAAAACAACCTAACCAATTCTAAAAACGTTAGTCAAACATAATTAAATCAATAATTCTAAAATTCATTTTGTTCTTAAAGTTCACAAATATAGCTATACATCCCCTTCCCATAAGTCATACATACTTTCGTTGGTCGGTGTGATTATTGTAATTTAGGTTAAATATAAATTAAAAAATGGTTGAGAATAGTACCTGAGTTTGAGTTTTACGAGCACCTTAAATATCCGTTTTTGAAGAAGATGACAAGTTCATTTTGATTCTTTCTCTCTCCTTGAACAACCCTTGCGAAAACCCTCCACCCATGTATTTGCGATTGATGATAGCCCCACGTTGAAAAATCCGGCCGCAAAACAATGCATGCATTTCGTTGGGCTCCGATTCTCGAGACTTTGAAAGGGACTGACATTGGAGCCACGTTTCTGAAGAAATAAATGTTTCTAGTGTAAGCTCAAAATCCCTTTTAGTGCTCTGACATTTTTTCCATTATAAGCTTCCACATCTCCCAAATGGTTTTGGTTTTTAAAGATATTAACGTCTAAAATCGAATTCCTACTCTATTGGGATTTTGTTTTGTTTTTGTTTTTTTATTTTATTGCATATGTTTGACATAGTTGACACGTATTTTATACCTAATAGAATCCCTACTTTGTAGGGATTATATTTTCCTTTATTTATTTTTTTAATTTTTATTTTGCATATGTTAGACATTGGTTGCACGTATTCTGTACATATCCTATGTTAGTTACTGTTGACACCTATTCTGTACAGAGTATTGACGCATATGTTAGTTACGTTAGTGTTGTCACTTGTATATATTATGTTAGTAACGTTGTTTTTTTTGTTGCATAAATTAGACATTGTTGACACATATTTTGTACATATCATGTTCTAATAAGGGTGCATGTGTTGGTTACTATTGCCTATTTATATATTTTGTGAATAACGTTATTTTTTTTAATTCTTTTTAGTTTATGCATATTTTAGACACTGTTGGCACAAGTTTCTCTTCAAATGTAAGATCAACATTGAGTTCAAGTGACTTAAAATTAAACACAGGCGACGGATCTGTAATTATACACCGCATATGTAGACCCTACAACTTATTAGTGTGCCCTATGTTTGTACATCCATCGTACATCGTGATTTAAGCACATGCAACAGATCAATCATGTAACGCGCAAAACATAGAAACTTTGCATAGTCATCCTTTGTGACTACTTAGTTTATGAAAGTTTACCTAGTGCATTTTGTTTGAGGATTTATATCATTGGTTTTGGCCTAGTGGATTGCCTACATAATGTATATATATAAGACTGAGACCTCATTTATGCTATGTGTTTATCATTTCTTGTTGTGTTATAGCTATTAATCTTAGTTGGAATGTGTAGATAAATATGAATTGGTTCATTATAATACATTGTTCACTTGCCCCCCTTGAATATGTCCATGTGCCCCCTATCACCCCTGACATTGCTTCTTTTTTTTTTTGTTGAAATTATGCACCGCATATGTAGTCCCTACAATTTATCAGCATGCGCTATGTTTGTACATCCATTGTACATCATGATCGGTAACTTTGATTCGTGGTTTTCATTTTTTTTAGTCCACTTCCTAAATCTTAGGGATTTGTTGACTATTATTAGTATTTTAAATTTGAAATATTATCAAATTAGCTATGATTAGATTTAGGAAAAAATTGGTTAGGCTTAGATTTAGGGGAAAAAAATGATTTTTTTTTTTCTCTTGAAACACCTAAATGGGAAAATAAGTTTAAATGTACTTTGGGGATGAAAATATTCATCTCTCCTCCCTGATTTTTTTTAGTCATGAATTTAAAGTTCAATGCAAAAAAGTCATGACCTCTATTTTTTTAAACTAAATTAAGTCATTTCCTACTATTTCCCTATAAACCATGAATAAGTTGCAAGACTTTTGTCCTTCAATCCTTTCAAAATGGAATATAAACTATTTTATTATTGAAAAAAAAAATTACAATGGTATTCTAACAAACTTTTTAAATAAAATAACAATAAATTACTAATTATAAAATTACAACAAAAATAGTGTCAACAAAAAATTGAGTCTAACAACTATTTCTACTCATTCGGTAAAAGTAACTCACTTAATAATTTATCAAACAAATATATTCAACTTCATATAAAAGTGGAGTTGCAAGGCTGCAAGCCGAATTTCTAAAAACTACGAATTGAAAAAAAAATGATTTGAAGAAAGAATAATAAATCAAAGTGATGAGAATGAATGATAAAGACAACTCATTTCATAGTAAAAATTTAGAGTTACCAAACCTATTGATTTTCAAAAGTTATAAAATTTCATTAATTCATTATAAATGACAATTAATGAAAAGAATTAAATAGAAAAACAAAAACCTCTTTTCATTAATTCATTATAAATGACAATTAATCAAATAGAAAGCAAAAACCTAATTGTTATTAATTTTTTATTTCCAATTTTTAAGAGGTTATACATTTATTATTAAGTACGGTTAATAATTTGTTATTAATTTTTCTACCGTTCTTGCATGAGTTTTTTTTTTTTAATAATTGAATAATAGGTTTGTAAATATGTAATATGATTTAGGGGTAAAATCGTTTAAAAATGATTTTTCCTCTAAACCACATTTTAAGGTAGTTAGATTAGATAGATTATAGAAAATGTAGAGTTAAGAATTATATGTTCTTCTTGGGAGGGGGATGGAAGTTATTAGAATGTTTGAAATAAAGTAAATAAGATATGAAATAAATTACTCATTAAAAACATCCTTCCACAACTAATATTTTAAATAAAGTATTTGACATATTGTAAAATATAACAAAAGTAAAAAATTGTCTTTCATATGTATTTTGGCAATTTGCACTCTAGTTCTTTTTTTTCTTCTTTTTGTTTCCCTTTTTGTTGAAAAAATCTAAATCATACTATATAGGAGGGTTGAGATCACAAAGCCTTTTGATATTTCAATTGTTTTATGTTTTAAAATCAGCAAAATTAAAGGCATCAACTTTTTAGCTAAATAAATGGCAAGAGACAAAAGACAAAACCTCCCAACATTACACCTTCAACCACAACCATCCTTTTCCAAAATGAAGCCATGGGCCATCAAGGAGCAAAAGAAAATAATATAGGAAAATTGTATAACCCTCCATAATTATTAATGTATTATAATACTATATTATAAATACTTATTAATATTAATATTATATATTATAAATACTCATTAATATGAATATTATATATTATAAATACTTATTACTACTTGTATAATAAAAAAGTTTGTGACAATATTTATTAATATCAATGAATAAGGTTAAATGACCCATTTAATCACCAAATTATAAAGTTTGGTTATTGATCCGAAATTTTAAAATTTCAGTTTAAATCTTTCAAGTTTTTAAATTTTCTCTTTAATTCATAGATTTACTACACATCAATTAAATTTTAGGTCAATAAGACATAAAATTTAAATTTATAATTAATAGATTAATTTTTTTTTTTTTAATAACTGAAAGTTTAAAAATCTCGTAAAAACAAAATTGAAAGAAAAAGACATGAAAACTTTTGAATGTTCATTTAAAGACCAAATTTATGATTTAACCTCATAATATTTACGATAAATTCTTAATTTATCAAATACCACATAAATTTGTTCATATCCATTTTTTTCGTGAACAAGAGCAATAACTTCAATGATATAATGTATATTTCAATTTATAAAAAGATATGAGTTCAAATTTTTATCCTTACATGTTTAACTTTTTTCAAATCTCCTCCATCTTCATAAATAGTTTTGGGAGCTATATTGTTCTTTATAAAATAAATAAAAAATAAAAAAGAATAAAAATATACATTACACATTCAGATATGAGTCTTAATCTGAATGGGAAGATCATTTAAACTTTACAAAAATATATTATCCATATTGAATATTATGTTCAAGTTGATAAAAAAGAGAGGTCCAAATAAATGAAACAATAGTCAAAATTACTTGCATTTTTTATATTGATGTATGTTCGAGTCAGTTTCCACACACCTCGATTATTATATAAAATACGTGGAAAAATTAAGTCTAAATTACTTATATGGGTATTGCATGAAACACGTAGAAAATTAAGTCTAAATTATCCATTTTCATATTTTGAGTATCTTTTGCAACAAAAGTATGTAGGTGCATTAATCATGGAGAACCCTTCTTTTTTTTCTTTTTTTTTTTTTTTTTTTGAAACCATCATGGACAACCCATTGAGTTAATGCTATTCTAAGTTGATCAAAGTTTTTTTTTTTTTTTTTTTTGACAGGATAAGTTGATCAAATTTGAATCATAGCTTAATAGAATTTAATGTCAATAAAAACTATAGATAGCAAAAGAAGCATTTATGAAAATTTCTCATTAAAAGACCCCACTAATGGTAGTGTGTTTGAAGCAAGGAATCTCACATAAAATCACCTAAGATATGGAGAATTGTTTTTTTTTTTTTCCCTTTTAAAATGAAGAGTTTGGGAGAATTGATCATGTACTAGCTTTTTTTTTTCTTTTAAAATCATTTACTAACTTTATGTAAGAATTTGATTTTCATATACTCAATCCTGAAAATAAAGTCATAGGTTAGCATAGTAGTGAATAGAACCTTAAGAAAAATAAATGAGAATAATTAAATTTTTGATGATATATCCTGTATTTTTATCAATCAATTATAATCAAGCAATTAGTTAAAAAATTTAATTTAAATTGACTCAAACTCAAATTTATTCTATAAATAGTGGTATGTGGTTTATCTAAGTCACTACACAACAAATGAGATTTATAGCATGAAAATCTACCATAAGTATGGCAAGAAACATAATGGATTTTAGAGACAATTGTGCAATATTTTAGTATTTTTTAGACATATTTTTTCTAAAACCTACTCTAACTCATGCCCATATTATATAACCAAATATCTTTTGTTCAAGATTATATTATAATTTTGAGTTTAGTGTTAATTTTTCAAATTAGTGTACAGTTGTGCCAATTACTTTGAAAACGAAAAATAAAATAGGGACATGGAAAGAAAAAAAAGTGTTGATCCTTGGATTTTAGTAAAATGGGAATCCTATGTGTGGCTCAAGCATCAAAGTTGCATATATAATTATTTAATTGATGAGCTATTTTAAAACTGAATCATACATAGATTTTCTCAAACTTTGAATTGTGGTAATGTTGACTACACTTGGATTCATCCATTTTAGTATTAGAAAAAGGAAAAAATCAAAATGGTTCATAATCCATCATTTTCATGAACAAAGATAAATGAATAGAAAAAATGAAGATAATCATAGTTTCTTACTTGTCAAAATTGAAGAATAATTATAAAAGGCAACATTCACATATTTTGAAGTTGAAAATTCATATTCACCCACCTAACATTGTTATACTAAAAAATGAATAATTATATATTTAAAGATTTTGGTTGATTAATCATTTTTGAAGCCACAAATTATACCTAACATTGTCCACTTGCAACAAAACTTATTATTCACTTTGATCTTATCACTATTCTCATCTATTTCACTCATAATAATCATGATCTATCCTTGATACACTTTTGTTAAGATTTAGAATAAAACGTTATCATATATCTTATCTTATTTTAGTTCCATAACTCATACATTCAACTTCTAAACCTGCAAATATCTATTTTAACCTATGAACTATGAAGAAACAACCATTTCAGTCTTCACCATTATTCTACTATCAACTATTTAATCAACTGAGATCATAGCTTTGAAAATTAATGTTCATAGGAGACTGCTAGACGAAGAACATCACTTGCTACAATGAGTTCGTCTTACAAGAATCAAATTTACACCGATATGATCAAAGTAGACCCATATTCGAGATGAATAAGTATTCATAAAGTCTAAGTGATAACAAGCAAAAAGATGATTGACAGCAATGCAAGCATCCACATAACATAAATTGTATAGCAGCATATGATTTGTCTAAAGCCATATTAAACTCTGGACCCCAACTAGATTATGATGCAACAGCAAATCTCATGTAACAATAAGTAACAAAGAAAACTGCAAGTCCTACATAATCACATAAAGACTTTTGATTCAAGGATGGTCCAGTTGAATGGAAAAGGACCATTCAATTATCATCTTGCATGTGGCAGGGCACTAAAAAAACACATCATGGGGCAACTGAACCTCCCCAAGGACACCATTATCCTAGTGTTCAATGTACCCCTTATAGAAATTAGTTAGGATAGGTTAAGTTGGACTATAATAACTCAACGTGTTTGGACCATCAATTATAATAACTGGTGGGTTAGCCCATAACACTTCATCCCAACTATAATAATAATCTTTCAATCATGTTATAATAAAACCATATGTTATAATAATCTTGTGTTATAGTCCCCAAGAGATTGAGCAGTAGTTGAAGACTTGGGCTTTGAGAGTATGCTCCTCTTAAAGTCTCGGATTCGAGACTTACTTGTGACATTACTCATTCAATATCTCCAGTGCCTAGCCTATGGACGGGCATGGTTACCCTTGTTTCAAAAAAAATAATCTGGTGTTATAATTACTTGTACTTTAAACACAGATTATCATCACACATTATAATAACATGCACCCCAAACGCTATCCTCTACATTATAATAACTCATCATTTATACTTTTCTTTTATATTTGTGACTGTCCGAGCTAGTTTTCACGCACCTCAACTATTATCCTATTATCCTTGGAAATACCGTCTGACCCTATCACATTTGAATGTCAAGGAAATCCATAAAAAAATTAATCCTAAGTAGGTGGTCACCATAAATTGAACTCCTCACCTTTTAATTCTCCAAGACCCTCTTGACTACTAAACCACTTCATGATTGTTAACTCATGGTTTATACTAACTCGCTGTTTAGAATAACTCTAGTGTTGCTCATAACACACCCATTGACTTTAATCAAACATCAGACTCTACTATATATATATATATATATATATATATATATATCCTACATACAGTTATCTGACTTCAATCAAACATTTGATTCTATCACATGGTTATCTGACTTCAAACAAACATCCGACTCTACTATATATAGTTACCTAAATTTTTTTGAAACAAGGGTAACCACACCTGTCCCTAGTCCAGGCACCGGCGACATCGAAGTAGTAATGTCACAGGTGATTGGGATCAATATAGTTACCTAAATAACTCATAGAATATTAAATCTTGGGTAAAGAGACCCATGGATGGTTAATATTTATATACCATTTCTAGAAACTAGTTACCTTACTCTTCTTGTCAGGAAAACTTTGATGTTTGTCGAAGCTCAATAAAGTACAACCCTACTTGAACATGATTTGTTCTACCGGTTGTACAATTGTATCCTCGAGTTCAGAGTTCAGAATGTCGTCAAGAATTCAAGTCCATTAGCAGATACTGATAATTTTCTAGCATATTTGTAGGGTTTTGATAGAAGAGAATGGAAAGTTAGATTGTACTAGAGAAGGGACATTTTATATAACATTAAACTTCATTGCGAGAGTTCGATATGTCAAACATGCCAAATTGTGACCCCAAAAACAGAGAAGTCATTAAGTACTTTATACTGAAGACAAGCAGCAGGTTGACCTAAGAGAGGCAGAATTTGAAGACAAAGTGCTTCTTCTCATTGTTTAAGGAAGTACCTTGAACGCAAGCTATTGAGCATTTCTGCATATTCGATTGGAACATCCTCATCACAAAATACTTCATCCCAAATCTTGAGGAGATCTGTTTCACAAAGCTTTAAAATTAGTGTACAAATAACTAAAACACTCAGCTCCAGATTTCTGATATTATTTGGGGTTGTGTGGATAAGTTATTGTTAGTTGATATCATAGAGAAAGAGTAACAAAATGCCTTCCTTTTCAGAGTCAACGACTATGTTGTTCAAGGATATGAATAAGTGCAATACACCAAATCAATCTTAACTTAAGAAAATTCTTTTATCAAAATAAATTAGGTTGCAAATGTAATTGCTAAACTTCCAATCATGAAGGTTAAAAATATTAGGAAAAAGGTTAGAAAGGTTAGCCCCCACGACATACCTCGGGGCATCCGCACCCGTCCCAGGACTCGAACCCACGAGACAACAAAAAATTTTATAATTAAACTCACTCATGGATTTCAAACCGGGACCTCAAAGAGAAAGTTACGCCAAATGAAGGTTACCATGCAAGAAGAGCAAAAAGAGGTAAGGGTTTTTACAACTTACCAGACTTCTCATTGGATGGAAGACACATCATGAGTATGCTAAATCTTGGGACCTTAGCTAAATTTTCTAAGAAACTAATAGCCAAAGCCATCTCTTCTCTGCAAAATTGATATAGCTAGTATAGTCTGTCAACCATTGATGTTGAAAAACATATTCTAAATGCTACTTAAAACAAGTTAGAAACTTTCAACTTACGTGAAAAAGGTTGCCACGCACTTGACAATGTCTATTAAAATTGGAGCTGTTAGTGCATTTTTGAATATCTGAGGCAACTTGTCTGGAGAGATGGCCTAATAAGAACAAGAACAACTGCGTTAAAAATAAAAAATAAATAAAAACTGTGGAAAGGAAGTAGAATCAAATGACAAGTATATTGAGCTTAATGGATTTCCCAACGCATTTATTTACTGTTATCACAGTGAAGTTTTTTTCTGTCAATGCCATGCTAATATGCAGAGTGCTCGCTACCTTAGAAATGAAAAGAATGTTTTTTTACACCCAAATATATCAGCCAATTGATGATTCAACCGATAGAAAACGCGAAGAAACCTATAAGACCTACAATATCAGGTAGTCAAAACTAGCATGTGATTTTATACACTCAGCAAGTGGCCTCTAGAGCTCATCCATTGAAAAACAAGTTGATGTTATGATTTTAAGAGATCAAACAATTGACTGACCGACTAACAAAGAATTCTACGGCACCGCGCTTCTATTATTTATCAGACAACAGTTTTAATTTATAGGAAATTACCATATATTCATACTATAGTGGATAGCCAAATGAACACAACATCATTGACAGCATTGACTGTGTATATCGCATACCTTTAAAAGAGAAGCCTGCAGTGCATGATCACCTGAGAATCCTCGCCAAGAAACTTCAAATTGATAGGCAGTAGTAGGGGCTATAATGTTTTTTGCAGCTTCAACCATACTTCTAGAAGCTGCTCGAGAAGCAAGTTCCTGCACCGAAGGCTTCAGCTCCTGCTTTCTCGGAACATGATTTCTCTGTGAAAATATAGGCAGGAAAGTGGACTAGGGGTGAGAAAGAACAAAAGAATTAAGAAATCATTGTGTCAGACAGCTTGGTGGCAAAAATACATAGGGAAGGTTAT
>JBBMKA010000184.1:0-12618 GCA_037833695.1 Sechiopsis laciniata | reverse complement strand
AAAGGAATGCTTGATCCATTGGAGGTTCACTTGCTCGATTTTCCCAATATAGTTATCAAAGGAAGTGAGCTGCAACTCCCATTCCAGGCATGCTTGAAGATCGAGAAATTTGGTGACTTGATTTTAAAGGCTACTGAGCCCCAGATGGTTCTCTTCAATATTTATGATGATTGGTTGAAGAGTATTTCATCATATACTGCATTTTCCCGTCTAATTCTCATCTTGCGTTCACTTCACGTGAATAATGAAAAGGCTAAAATGTTGCTAAAGCCAGACAAAACAATCATTACAGAGCCCCACCACATCTGGCCTTCTCTCACAGATGACCAATGGATGAAGGTAATCTCATTTTTACATCCCTCATTTGTTATATTTATCTCTTCCTAATTATTTAATGAATGTGATCTTATGCTTTTAAAATTATCATACGTTCATGAAACTTCATTGATTCATTTTTTCTCCTCAAAATGTATAGGTTGAGGTTGCTTTAAGAGATCTTATTTTGTCGGATTATGCTAAGAAGAACAATGTGAACACATCGGCCCTAACACAATCTGAGATTCGTGATATCATACTTGGAGCTGAGATAACTCCACCCTCCCAACAAAGACAACAGATAGCTGAGATTGAGAAACAGGTACTTTATTTATTAAGGCTCCATTTCATAATCATTTTGTTTTTAGTTTTTGATATTTAAGCATACAACTACTTCCCCATATGTTTTCCTTTACTTTGGATTTACTTTGGATACCCACGGCTACATCTTCAAATATTTTTTAAAACCAAACCAAAATTTAAAAACAAAAAAAGTAGCTTCCAAAATTTGTTTTAAGTTTGTTTTGATTTTTGAAATTTGGTTAGCATTCACATATTTCCATAAGAGATAAGATGGAACATATTGTTGAAAAGATAGCAACACATTGTAGGAAAATTAAGTAAAAATAAGCTTAAATTTTGATAATCAAAAACCAAAAATTAAGGCCCTATTCGATAACCATTTAAGGTGTGTTTGGGCCCCTTTTATCAAAACGGCCGGTTGGGTTAGGATAACCAAACCGGCTTTTGGGGGCCCAATTATATAAATGGGCGTTTAGCTATAAACGCCGCCTCCGTTTGAATCAAACTAGTGTTGTGGATCCCACAATTTTGCCAATGGTTAAGTGAACAGCCGCCGGCGTTTTAAAATTGAGTTTGAAGTGCACGTACATTTAACCCTAATTTCTCGTTGTTTCGGATTTTTCTCTGCTTTCGCTATCAATTTCTCTCAATTACATTATCTAATTTCGATTTCTCATAACGGCACCAACAGAAAGCTTCTTTTCTCTTGAACGAAACAACCCCACAAACCAGTTTCTTGAAGAAATGAGAAAATCTTTTGGCATAATTGCGAAACAGAGGAAGCGGAAATTTGTAGATGGAGACGGAAAGAAATTTCCAAATCAAATGAATATACTTAAATTACATGTAGAAAGATTTTCAGGGTTGCCACGTCGTACTACATGCAGCCCAAAATTTTAACATGTGGATTGTGGAGCACAAAAAAGAAAAAGAAATTTAAACATGAAAAAGTAAAAATAAAGAATAGTAGAGAATACATTTTTAAAAGCGTAGAAAAATTGATTAAAAAGTGTAGAAAATGAAAAAAAATAAAATAATAATTAGATTTTATTTTAAAAAATACTACAATTAATTAAATGAGTTCGAAGTTGATAGTTTGAATATTATATAACTCTACCATTTAATTTAGTAACATCATGTCTATTTATTAATTAGATATCTATTTTAAAAAATAATTTTAATTAATTATACTGCTCATGTTATTTTATGAATGTATTATAAATTCATTTGGTATACTTTGTACAATCAAACACGTTAATTTTATTTATTAAAGGGTCAAAATGTTGTAAAACTAAAGAAAAAAGTCATAATCTCCTTTGAATAACATGTGCCCCAAACACCGTGTATCATAACTTCTCTTATAATAACTTACATCCCAAACACTGTTTAACATAATTCATGTTATAATAACCTACACCTCAGACACAGTTTATTTTAACCAACGTTTATCATAACTCCTCTTATAATAACTTACATCCCAAACACCGTTTAACATAATTCATGTTATAATAACCTACACCTCAGATACAGTTTATTTTAACCCACCGTTTATGATAACCTATTTTATGATAACCCACGTCTACAATCACATAACCGAAGTTTTTGGAAGCTACTTTTTTTTTGTTACCAAATTTTGGTTTGGTTTCTAAATTATAGGTTAGATGTAGATATCTAAGTAAAAAAAGGTATGTGGTTACGTAGTTGCCGTAGGCTTAAATTTGAAAAACCAAAAAGTAAAAACAAAATGGTTATCTCATCTCATGTTGTCTCATCCAATCCTTTTCTTTCAGGCCAAAGATGCAAGTCAACTAACAGCAGTAACAACAAGGACTACGAATGTGCACGGTGATGAACTCATCGTTACAACGACGAGTCCATATGAGCAGGCTGCATTTGGATCCAAAACTGATTGGCGTGTTAGAGCAATATCAGCCACTAATCTCTATCTCCGTGTGAATCATATTTACGTAAATTCAGAAGATATCAAGGTGAGGACTGGTATTGCACTTTCTTTTCGCCTTATAACGTGATCTTAAATTTATTTTCTTGGCTGACTTCTGAATCCTAATGGGTTATACAGGAAACTGGATACACTTACATCATGCCAAAGAACATCTTGAAGAAATTCATCTGCATTGCTGATCTACGGACTCAAATATCTGGATATTTGTATGGAATAAGTCCACCAGATAATCCTCAGGTTAAAGAAATACGCTGTATTGTAATGCCACCGCAGTGGGGGACACATCAGCAAGTTAATCTTCCTACGGCTCTTCCTGAGCACGACTTCTTGAATGATCTGGAGCCGTTGGGATGGATGCACACACAGCCAAACGAGCTTCCTCAGTTGTCCCCACAGGTTCCACTCATTTTTCCTTTTTTTAATTTTTTATTAAGTTTTTTCCTGATAGAGAGAGAATTCAAGCTTCACTCCACTCACTCCACTATATACTCGGAGTTAGGTAACTGACAATAAAAGATTTGGGAAACTTATCAGATTAGTCAAGTCTAGAAAATAATTACATCACTTTTAAAAAAAATTAGCATTTATAGTCGCAGGTATTTATGAGTAATACGGTATTAATGAGTACTTATAATTGAGTATTAAAATGTATTATTGACTATGGATACAAATACTTTAAAATTTGCCTGCATGTGTATTTATTTTGTGAGAAGAGCTTATCCCATTCAATTTTTTAAAAGATTTTACAATTAAGTTCACAATCCTGACCCTAAGTCTTTACCAAGGAGGCTAGCGGGCAACCTGTGGGGACACTCATTTTTCCATTTTCAACTTGAGCCATCTTTTCCATTTTCAAAACACTGTTTGTTAAGCCATTTTTATTTAAATTAACTCAAGTAAAGACGAATTTTAAAGCTTTATTGAAAGATTAAAATTGGATACTCGAAAATACATGGACCAAAATGAAACTAACTCCATAGTAACCAAAATGGTATTTTAATCTTATTATATTAACTAGCCTTCTTCTTATGATAAAAGTGCAAGGTCATGGCATTATATACCGAGTTTTATTATTAATTGGTGTTTTGATTACATCTTGCAGGATCTCACAAATCATGCTAAAGTCTTGGAGAACAACAAGCAATGGGATGGCGAAAAATGCATAGTTTTGACCTGCAGTTTTACTCCTGGCTCCTGCTCGTTAACTGCCTATAAGCTAACTCCATCAGGTTACGAGTGGGGTCGTGTAAACAAGGACACGGGAAGCAATCCGCACGGGTACCTCCCGACCCACTATGAGAAGGTGCAGATGCTCCTCAGTGACCGCTTCTTTGGCTTCTATATGGTACACTCTCACCTTCCCATAGTACGGATTACTTTTCTTTGTACATGGAAAGAAGCTGATACTGATTACTCAATTACCTTCTGTTCTTAGATTCCTGATAATGGTCCCTGGAACTACAACTTCATGGGGGTGAAGCACACAGCCGGCATGAAATATGGAGTAAAACTCGGGACGCCACGCGAGTACTATCACGAAGATCACCGACCCACCCATTTCTTAGAGTTCAGCAACTTAGAGGAGGGCGAAACGGCTGAGGGAGATCGTGAGGATACTTTCACTTGAAGGTTTGGTGGCATCACTCATCATCAAAGTAAGTTTTTTTTTTTTTTTTTTGAAGTTTTGAATGTACACATGAAACAGACCCTTTCATGATAAGAATATGCTTGTGTACTGATACGACTTTGTAATAGATGCAACGTGTAAGCCTAAGAGGAATATTAAAAATCCTAGAGGTTGTAAATTCTAGTTCTGTAAATATTCTTGTCCATTATTTTAGCTTCAGAAATGCTGATTTTTTTTTTTTTTTTTTTTTCCTCTTCCCTCTCTTTCACTCTTTCGAACTCCACACTGTCTGAAAAAAGGTTTGGATTAAAATAATTTGGGGATCAATGGACTACCATGTTTTGGAATCAGTTCCTGTTTAATGAAGAACAGCTTTCACAAAGAAATAAGATTATTTAACCACTTTCTTTTTTTTTTTTTTTTTGAGTTCAAGAATGTGGGGAGATTTGAAGCTAGGATCGGTCATGAGTTAACACTTATGTTAATTGAGGTTCAATAATATTTAGGAGGATTTTTTATGAATAACAAAAACGGAAAAAAAAAAAAAAAAATCTTTGGATTCTACAGTCAAAATTTTAGAAAAAAAAATATATAATAAAAATTGATTCATTCACTTCAATCAAGTGAATCAATGAAATTGATAATTTCAATTAGTTTGATAGTTTCAAGTTAAATTGATTGAGAACAATTAAATGAAAATTGAGATATTTTGAAAAAACCTTTTGGTTTATTAAGTACATTATTTAATTGTAAGAAAATAACTTTTAAGTAGGTTTTTTAAACAAATTTCTTAAAGTAGGTTAAACCATTGTGGAATGATTTAATTGATTAAAAGTGTTATAATTAAAAGTTCAGTTCAATTCATGGTGGATCACCTACTTAAGAATTGACTTATTATAGATTTGTAAAGTTAGGTGGTATATCTCATAAGAATAGCCGAAGTGCACAGAAGTTGATCACTAGTATAAAAATAAAAAAAATAAGAGCTCTTGAGCACATTATTATCATGGATTGAATCAAAACCCTATATCGTTTCCTTCTTACTCTCTTGAGTTCTATTGACCATAATGTGAAGATCAAATATATTTGAAAGTGAAAACTCAATTGCCACAAGTGTAATGTGTTTATACACATATATTGTATTGTAGATTAGAGTGATGGAGTGAGGGTGGCATAGACAACTTCAAAAGCTACAAACAATTTGTAGCTGCATACTAAGAGTAACACAACATTCATTTGAATTTGATGTATCCATAAAGTTTTTCTTTACAACTTTTTTTTTCTTCTTCTTTACAACTATACATAGGTGGATGGATTTTTTTATCTACCAATAGAACAAGCAAACTTGCTTCCTACTTGATGGATGTACTATGATAAGCTTTAGCTACAACAATGTAGAAACTGTATCTAATAAGCTTCGTTTCATATGCAGTAAAACCATTGCAATGTCTCACGACATTCGCGTGTGTACGACATATGATGAGGTGCAAAAGAAATGAGCAGGTGAACTAGTTCTCAGTATCTGTATCAATCGGACAAGATCCATCATCTACATTGGCGAGCGGGTTGAATAAATGCGAGCTAGGATCCGTACAGCCTAGTACAAGATTGAGATCACAACGGTCGCCCTACAATTATTATATATAGTTCAAACTCAATAGTTGTAGCCTGAGATGACTTAATTAGCTAAAGAATTGTTCATTGAAAAGATTTTTCTTACCCCTTCTAGTGTAAGATTACCAATCATTGCGCATCTCGTGATAACAATGTTGGTGTCTGGAAATATCGCTCTATCGCACGCACCTTCTTTAGTTAACTCTTCGGCTAGACCCTACCGTAAGACACGAAAATCGAATTCTTATTACATTATCAAAAGATTCAAAACTCAATACATGCATGAAAATGCAGAGATTTGCTTATAATTTGAAATGTTTCTCATCATATTGTTACCTGATTGAAGAAGTCGATTGGTTTGTTTTGCCAACGCTTGGGAACTTGAAACTGCAGTCTGTAAGGACCATCCCAATCAACTCCATTTGTGAATGAGAAGATTATGTTTACAGCTGTGAAAGGCCGGGAAAAAGAGTGATGTAAAGAAACATGAAACAGTGATGATAAACAAAGATCAAATTCTTGCAATGGTACCAACCGTGCTTCGGGATGCATATTTGGATGGTATATATCGGTCCATCGGCCTTGCCTCGGTCTTTCCTGAGCATTGCCCTTGGCTCCCCACCACACATTATAGGCTGATTGAAACCTCCTGCAGCATCATGTTCAATAGATCAATAATGCAGCTTCAAAGATAAAAGGAAAGTTGATGCCAATCCTTTAAGCAATGGTTATACTTCACTTAAAAAAAGCATTACAACCTTCCATCTTTAACAATGATCATAAAAAAACTGGATTTTATGTGCTAAAGCCTATAAAAGCTCATAACAGTTAAAAGTTAATCTAGGTATTTGTTGAGATTTGCCTTAAATTGTTTGATGCCCCACAATTACTTAGTCGAGAGTCTTGCTGCCTGGTCAGCGAGCGGACATCTCACAATTAAACTCTCTTAAAACTCGAGCTCTAGTTGATCGACATCATGTATTCTTGTATCTCCGAATTAATAAAATCGCTTTCTCCTTTGCCCGTAGACGTAGCTAATATATCGTTAGTGAATCACGTAAATCTGTGTGTTTTTTCTCACGTTTTTTTACAGTTTTCTTTTGATTGCCCTTTTCCTATGCAAGAACACATTTTCTGTTTCTTGGTGACATTTTACAACAAAAAATTGATGAAGACATGGACTTGACTACCATAACATAAGACTAGATATCGGGAATTACCATTAAAACCAATCCCGAAATCTTCATTCGGGATGAGGTTGGTCGCAGCTGGATTATAGAAAAGTTTCAGCTTCTCACCCTATCAAGTTATGAGAAACCAATGTAGCATAAGTCAAGAACCAACAAACACATCAAATCATAACATGTGCTGTTATGCTTACTGAAGTAGGAGGTAGACCATTCACAGTTTTCCAGTACACTGGGGCCTTTCCAAGTTCAAACAAAGCCCAAGATGGAAGCTTAATTCTGACAAAAGAGTTTGCATATAAACCACAGTATTTAGTGAAACACAATACATCAATGAAAAATGTTATATTCAAGTGAACAATAAATATGATCATTAAACAAAGGGGTAATTTATGCTACAAAATTCAATAATGAAAAGTTACAGGTTTAGACATACTCTTTCATTTCCTCTGCTGGAGGTGCTTCAATAACCAAAGCAGCATTCACCTTCCTCAAAGTCTTAAACCTGACATCCTTATTCTTCGAAAGGCGTCTCGGAACGGATGAACCGAAAAAATTAGAACCTGCATCAGAGATGGTGAAGAAACTGATGTAAAATGATTGAACCATCAATCGTGCTTTCTTCCTTTTTCATATTTGGTATAAATAAAATGATTTTTCTTCAACTTAAAAACAAGATTCTTCATTCTTGTATTGTCAGGAGAATGAAGAATATGCTAACCATACAGTTAAGAGATGATGGGTTCAATCCATGGTGACCACCTACCTAAAAATTAACTTTCTATGAGTTTGTTTGACATCTAAATGTTGTAGGGTCAGACAGTATATCTTGTAACATTAGTCGAAGTGCACACAAGCTAGCCCAGACGATCACGAATAAAAAAAAAGAGAAAAGAATATGCTAACATACGTGACAATTTTCTCCCTAGAAAAAGTCTCACCATGGATTGAACCTATTACCTCTTAGTTACTTATCACTAGGCCCATCTATGATGATTAGATGAAACCTTATATTATCTAATAGGCAATACTAAATAAGTGGTTTAAAAGATAGGGTCGAGTCGGATACATCGAACCTTGAAAAGATATCTAATCTTTACATAGCATAATTCAAGTGAGTACCAAAGAACAAGAATCAGATTCCTCAATCTTCAACTATACACTCATAAAGTTGGATATTCTAACTCCCCATTTACACTAACAATCCATGGAATGAAATGCACCAAAAAGAACAGCAAGCAAAAAATAGATTAACAAATAAAATTACCCTGAATTGCAGAAGATTGCAGACAAGCTTCTCCTCTGCGTTGGGTTCTAATGGCGAGAGAGGTTTGCAAGGAAGATGCAAACATTGTTGCGTTCGTTGCCGCCATTAATTACAGCCTTAAAGCTCCCAATTGTACACAGAGAAACAAATGAAGAAGCTCAATGGAAGATTTGAGACCAGAATTGAAGTGGATAAAAAGTAATGGGACTGGAAGAGGAGTTTTTTTTTTTTTTATTTTTTTTTTAAGAAAGGGAATATTAAGAAACACAAATTGGGTTTAATTTGGATTCTTTTATAAATATCTGAATTGGTTCTCTTTCAAATCCCTTGATTTTTTTACATTGAAAATGAAGTGATTTGTTTCTCAAGTTTGAATTTTTATGCTCATGCTTCCACTTTATTCTTAAAATATCTAAGATATATTTTTTATTCTCCTACTTTTTCTTTTTTTTCAACAAAATGAAGTGATAATATAAAATATATTTTTGTTCCTTTTATTATTATCAACTTCCATAATATTTTTAAGTCACAACAATTTATCGACTTCCGTAAAGAGCTCTGTATTAGAAAAACAAAAGCTTAAAAAAAAATAGAAAAAAAAAATCACTTAAAGTTTAAGGCACATTGATAAAAAAAGTTCTTTTTTGCTGATGTTTATTCTTTCAAAAGTTCAAAATCTATTTTGTTGATAGGAGTGTGTGATTCTTAACTTTTTAAAAGTCTATATTAGCCCTTTCTTTTATACTCTTAAGAGGGGTGTTTGGTATGGGTGGAAAGGAGTTTAGGGTAGAGAATGTTTTTCTTCTCATTGTTTGGTTGGAGGGGTAAATGGTACCTCTCACAAACGCTAACAACACCCTTTTGTTGATACCAAAAATGTTTTTTACAATGTTTACTAACAATCACTCTCAACTTGTCGTACAAAATAAAGTTTTTTGTTATTTCCACCGCTAACCTGTCTTATCAAATAAGGTTTTCTGTCATTTTCACTCGTAATCATTTTTAACCTCTCATACGAATAATATTTTATCTCTACCAAATCTCTCATACAAAATAAATTATTTAATCTTGTCGAGAACCCTCCAAACCTCTCATACTAAACACTTCGGACTTTTCATTTTCATGAAGTTGAGATTTGGTAAGCAAGACCTTTGCAAGTGGCTAGACTTTTAGAGATTTCTCTTTTGCTCTCCTTTATTTTTAAGTCGTAGTATATAAAATATCTCTTTCTCTCTTTTTATTATATGAAAATCATAAATTTAAATTATTTCAACTTTATGCATCAAATTTCTTAGTTTTAAATGAACAAAGCAACAAAAGTTATTACTTCAAAATATAATTTTTTTTTTATTTCTTTTAATTTTGGTCTCTACAATTAAATTTCCAAAATATTAAATTAATTTTTAAGTTATAATAATAATTTAACTAAGTGATAATTATAATGTTAAACTTGAGAGATAAAAGAGTAAAATTAGAGGACAAAATACAAGTTTTAGAAGAAAAAAAAGTAAACTCTTTTTAGTGTGTAAAGTTGAAAGAAAAATATGTTAGGGAATAAAGGTAAATGTTATTATTATTATTTTTTTAGAAAAAAGACCAGTAAATTTTTTTTTTTAATAAAAAGGAATATATATTAAATATCATAAGGAAGAAATTTGAAAATTATGAACAATGAATCATTAGTGCTTGGGAGTGAGAGATCGAACTCGTAACTATGGAATTGAACTAGATTATCACAAAATAAGGAAACCATCAACCACCACGTCCCTTTCAATAAGTTTTTTTTAAGTGATTTAAATGTATTTTCAACTCTCAAATATTATTGTTGTATCATAAATATTTAATGACGGTTCGACTAGTGAAAAAACTCACAAATATGTACCAAAATTTTATGTACGTTCCCATTTCTAACAAAAACACGTAACATATTTCACCAGTAAAATAATCAAATATCTAATATTTGCATGATAGCTATGGCTCTAGGTATTAAATAATTAAAATCTTGACTCAAATTAAAGTTGTCATCGTGTTCAAATAAAATAAAGATGTTGGAAAAATGAAGATTAAATTAGAGATAATCTAAAGAAGATATGTGGCAAATAGACCTTATGATTATGACATATATGTATTTATAAATTTATAAAAAACAAGATTACAAATCACGTAGTAGATATTTTAATTTTCAATATGTTACGAAGGTCTTTTTTTAATGGTAAATGTTCGGAAAGGTACACGTGGTCATCCTAAAAGTTTTTTTTTTTTTTTTTTTTTTTTAATTTTTAATTTTAGTTTTAATTTTTATTATTATTTTTTTCTTTGAATGAAAGACTCAGTCAAATTTCGATATAAGCAAAAAAGCTTGATTTGAAATTTTATCAACAAAAAAATAAAGAAAATACTTCATTTGAAACAATAAATCTTATTACTAAATTTTTCTATCAAGATCTCGTTTGATAATTATTTTATTTTTAATTTTTGATTTTTGAAATTTAAATCTACGATAACTATTTTATTATATATATTTTTTTTACTTAAATGCCTATATCTTACCGATATTTTTAGAAATCAAACCAAAATTTAAAGAAAAAAGTAGATTCCAAAAATTTATTTTTGTTTTTGAAATTTGGTTAGCATTCACATACTTTCTTAGGGAGAGATAGACACACCGTAGAAAAGATGAAATACATTATAAGAAACATGAGTACAAATAAGTTTAAATTTAAAAAACCAAATGATTATCAAACGACACTTAAGTTATCTTATATATTTCTTTCCACTTCGATTAGTTTATATGATTTTTTAAAATCATAAAAATTTAGACCCAGTTTAATAACTATTTAATTTTTAATTTTTAATTTAAGCCTACAACACTAATTCACTATATATTTTTCTTTTACTTAGATATATACATCTCACCTATATTTTTAATAATCTAACCAAAATTTAAAGAAAAAGAAAACTTCCAAAATTTTGTTCTCATTTTTTAAATTTTATTTTAGTTTTTAAAAACATAGGTGCAATGAAATATCTAAATGAAAAATATATAAATAGTGAAAGAATGGTTGTAGACTTAAATTTTAAAAAAAAAATTGTTTTTATTTTTAAAATTTAATTAGTATTCACATACTTTCTTAAGAAAATATGTCACACGTGATAGAAAATTTAAGTAAAAGTAAATTTAAATTTCAAAAATACAAAAAATTAATCAATTAATTATCAAACCGAATTACAAACTTTTATTTTTATTTTTATTTTTTAATTCTTGACATTTGATTATACCAATTATTTTAAACAATGCTTACTTTTGTGATACTTTATATAATTCACCATGCTAGGTTTTCTTTTTTAACACTATTATATATTTATTTATATAAAATTATTATATATAAAAAAAAAAAACTTAATAATCAAAAGAAAAAGGAGTATGAATGTTGGTAAATAATTTATTTATTTATTTATAAAAAGTATGGGTAAGAATAACAAAACAACAAAATACAACACGACACGTAGACACAAATATGACTGTAACTAAAAATGCCACAGCCCCCCACTCAAATAATAACACCAAAAAACACATAACTAAACAAAGAACCAATCAAAGTACAGAACAATAATCTAGAAGAAGTTCAAAACAAGGCCAAACAAAGTGGCGGAGACGGCGGCAGTGACGGCGGATGCAGAGGAGTTTGGTGGGCCATTCCCGCTGGGATTAGGCTGAGAAC
Organism: Sechiopsis laciniata; assembly: GCA_037833695.1. NCBI lineage: Eukaryota > Viridiplantae > Streptophyta > Magnoliopsida > Cucurbitales > Cucurbitaceae > Sechiopsis > Sechiopsis laciniata. Next base: position 620 of record JBBMKA010000184.1, on the reverse strand, counting down.
CCGGTGCGCCACCGGGGCTTAGGGCGGAGGAGGTTGGCGGAGTTGCGATAGATGTAACTGGACCGTTGGATCTGGCAGCGACGACGGTGATCGCTAATTTTTGGCCGAGTTGACAGTCTCTGTTTTCGGAGCTAATGTAGTAATGGTCGCCGGTGGTGGTGAGACCAATGGTTGCGGGGCTGGATTCTATTGCGTCGCCGATGTCTTCGTCGTCGTTACATAAATCGAATGATCTTTTTGTTACTCTTTGTACATCGTGGTCCTCGGTTCGGAAGTTGAACACTGCAACCATTAAAGATGAAGTTCATATTTTTAGTTCCCGTCTGATAATTATTTAGATTTGGCTATCAAATAATAATGTAATTTTTGTTTTTAATTTTCGAAATTTAAATTTTTTCACTTTAAATTTTAACACCTGAGTTCATATTCGATTATGAAAATGTTTGAATTTTAACCACATTCTAAAAATAAAAACAACTTTTTAGAAGTTATTTGTTTTAATTTTTAAATTTTTGTTTGGTTTTAAAAAACATACAGAAATGTAAATTAGGGGTGTTCGTCGGTCGGTCGGGGTCGGTTTTCTCCAAAAACCGACCTCAATAACCGACATTTCGGTTTTC
>JBBMKA010000163.1:0-12618 GCA_037833695.1 Sechiopsis laciniata | reverse complement strand
CACCGCTTCCGAGTCTTTAGGCATGCATACCTGGACTGGCGTAGTATGTCCCTAGGCCCCCACATTTACGCAGTTTGTAACAGCATGCGGTGTGCGCGCACATGCGTTAGGCGCCGGGCGGAGAGCTTCCTCGGGCTAATGTTCGTGAGTACACCACTTCCTTCTCGAGTTTAGAGCCAGACACCGGGTACCCTCCTAGATGTCCCAGGACTAGTTTGGAAAGCTGGACAGGACCAGCTGTTGAGCGGTCACTTAGGCCGAGGGTAGAAACCCTCAAGGATATCTGTTCAGGGTCAGCTATTGAGCTGACCACTTGGCCGGGAGTTAGAGACTTCCGATGACCCAGGAGTTGTTCGACATTTGGTTCCAAGGTTCTGTGTTGGTAACTGTTTGTTTGTATACTGGATTGCTAGATGATGCGTTGTTTCGTACTGTACCCAGGTTGTGGATTCTTACCGAGTGCCTTTGTACTCAGCCTTATTTTCTGTGGTTTTCCACCAGGTAACTTAGGACAGCACCAGGACGACTAGATGAGGCGCTGAATGATCATGGGAGCCGCCGACACTCTACTTATATTTTGTTTATTTATCTATTCAGCATGTAGTTGGACACGGAGTCCATAGGATTTGCATATGGAACCGAATGTAGCTTTTGAATGTTTTATTTATTTTGCTATTTCAAATTATGCTCTGGCCAGGATTACTTTTAATGTTTGAACAGGGAATAAATTATTTAAACGTTTGTAAACAGGTTCCTTGAAGTTTTAAATGGTTGTTTTTAATTTCCCAGAATGCTTGGTGATTTTAATTGTCTTTTATGCATGCATGCTGAGTAAGGACCAGGTTTAGGACCATTTTTGGGTCGAGTCCTTACAATATTAAGTAAAGAAAGTAACATATAAATAATATACATTATTTACTTATTGTAATTAATTAAATATAAGTTATTTAATTAATTTATATTAATTACTTAATATGTATTTATTTATTTGTGAATAAATAAAAACTAATGTATATGTTTTTGTAATTCAACTTTCGTGCCTATAAATAGACATGTATTTTGAGAGTAGAAAAAATAACACAATTGAGAAGAACATTTCTCATACTCTAAGTGAGTTTTCCATTTCGCATTTGGAAAAAATAAAAGGATTTAGGTTATGAACAAAAGAGTTTAACCTTGTGATTATTCTCTGTTGACTGTTTTACTCTTCTCGAGTTTTTTGTGTGAATTCCGATGCACATGCTACAAGAGGTAATTTGTTTATCTATCCTTTATTTGTAAAAACCCAACATTTCAATCACGTTAATTTTCTTTTTTTGTGACTAGAGAAACAAGACACTCAATTTTTCTAAAATCCCACTATTCCTTTTATTTCTTTGTTGTAAATCTTTTTTTTTTTTTTTCTCTCTACTTCTTCTCAATAGAAAGAACAATTATCTATTTATAGGCCTATAACAATTCTTGGCCTTTCATCTACAAGACTATTGGCCTTTCATTTCTCCACTCACTTTTGATTTTAAAACCCACTAATAAAACCAACAGTTAAACTTTATTCAACAAAACTCCCCCATACACTTAAATACTTCTACTATCCATCATGCTAATAATTTACTTGAATTTATCGAAAAGTACTTTCAATAGCAGTTTTGTGAAGATATCCGCAACTTGATCTTGACTTGCCACATGCAGCAATTCCTCACTTCCTTCCTTCACATGATCTTGAATAAAGTGAAAACGAACATCAATATGTTTGCTTCTTTCATAGTTCATTGAGTTCTTTGCCAACTTAATTGTTGATTTGTTGTAAACTTGAATCAGGTTGCACCTAGTTGCTTTAGCTCCATCTTGCTCAAAAAATTTCGAAGCCATATCACATGACATACACACCAAGATGCTGCCACATATTCAGCTTCACATGTCGAGAGCGTCACAATCAATTGTTACTTTGAAAGCCAAGTAAACGTTGTGTTGCCCATAAAGAATACAAATCCCAAACTTGAAATCTTCTACTTTCGAGTAGTATAACCCGAGTGACACTGTAACTTGGATGTACCGGAGGACTCGCTTCAAGGCCTTTCAATGTAAATAAACCGACTTCTTCATGAACTAACTAAGAATGTCCAATTTCACTTTGATTGTTTTCAATCAATTTAACTTAATTGAAACCATAAATATCACTTGATTGACTATCAATTTCATTATATTGAGGGCATCTTAGATTAAATCTATCAATTTCACTTCAATAATGACCATTACTTTCCACTTTTGCTATGTTTGAATTTTTCCTAAAGTTTTGAAATCCATAGATTTTTTTCCCTCCTTTTTAGTATTTGTGAAAAAAATCTCCTTATAAAAAAATCCAATACTCCATATGTCAGAAGTAGAGTAGAACAGACCTATCCTAATACCTAGTCTCTCTAACCACATAAATAATGCAATTAAAGTTGGGAATGAATCCTCAAGAACATTATTTTAACTCATTCTTTGTGCAATTACTCCTCGAAAACATTATTTGGAAGAAAAAGGAAATTAATAACTACGTGAACGTACTAGTGTACATCATAACTTTTTCCTAAGACATCCTATTTGAACCTATAATATTTACCTGTAAAAAAAAATTGTAAGAAATTACTTTTTAAGTAGATTGCCACCTGCGCCCTCCCCAAGATGGTTTATTTTGAAATCACGTAAAGATTTCAACGAAATATAACGGCTTTTGCTTGTAAAAAATCAAGTTCTTATTCTTAATACCCAAATCAAGTAGCAAATGATTCACATAAAAATGTTTATAGGTTTGATACTCAGAAAACCTCCCTCATAGTTAGACAACTTTACGATTAAAAAAATCAAACCATAATTAATATCTTAATTAATAAAATAGCTCATACATACTCAAGCTTAATATGCATTTTCAGTTGAAACAATTACTTGAAATAGAGAAAAGTTTCTAATAGAAAGACTTAAAAGGTTGAACTTCCCATCTTGAAACCACATAATCCTAACTAGGAACCAATTTTAACAACCATAATTTGGTAACATAAACTGATATAATGGAAGGAAAGAAAAATATCCAGACTCCAGGTAAAACAAATATAGCCTAATTCTTGCACAATAAAATGATCGAAGAAATCACATACCCTACATAAAATCATACAAACTACTAATACAAGAAATCATTGGGGTTGTCTCATAAAAAATTTAAATAAATAAATAAAATTATTATTAGATATATAAGAGAAACATCAAAACTTATTTAAATCTAATAGTATACTAACTCGGTTTGAATAAATTACACACCAAAAAAAGTCTATAATAACGAGTTCTAAAAAGGAAAAAATTACTCATCTTCAACGAGTGCCATAACAACCAAACATTTTAAATAGCTTCATATTTCTAGATAACTTAACCACCATTTGACCAACTAGTTTGTTTTTAGTTTTTTATTATTAAAATTTAGAAGTACAACTTTACCATATGTTTTTTTTCTATTAAGATATCTACATCTTACCTATATTTATAAAAATCAAACCAAAATTTGAAGACAAAAAAAAGTAACTTCTAAAAACTAATTTTTTATTTAGAAATTTGGCTAACATTCACATACTATCTAAAAAAAAAGATCAATATATTGTAGAAAAGATGGAACACATTATAAGAAATTTAAATGAGAATAAGCTTAAATTTCAAAAACCATAACATAAAAGAGTTATCAAGCACGGCCTGAGATAGCCTTATTTTGAAAGTTTATAAGAAGCTAAGATAAGAAATTAATGAACAAGTATGCATGGTAGAAAAGCACAAGAAAGAAATAATAGGAAAAAAGAAAAAGGTTAAAAAAGTCGCCTACACAAAATGCTTCAACTTCAGTTTCCTTCAGTAGGTTAAATATTTTTTTAAAAAAGAAGCTAGACTCAAACATTCGATAAAGTAATAATTTGAAGCAAGAAAGCAATAGTTACACAATGTAAATAATAAGTATAAGGGGTCAGTTAATAATAAAGGAAATAATAGAACTGATTTTTTAAATAAAAAAGAAAGTCAATAAATACAAGTCCTAATAATAACTCTTTATTATTCACCTCCAATCTAATACCCAATCTCGCACTAGCAATAATAAAAGTTGAAACCAGAAATTCAGAACAATGACAGTATTTTATGCATAAATCTGGAAAGAATGAAACAATAAATCAAATAAAATGGTAAAATAATTAATCCTCGACTTCTAATACACCAAAAAAAGAAATGGCAGACAAAAACAAAATCTATAGTTTAAATATTATCTTGAAGTCCCTAAATCTCTTCAGTGGCATCAATGTAAGCACGCAAGGACAGAACAATCTGATTGTGCAAGTGCATAAATATAAGGATTGTTCCGAAGGATAATAATAATAATATGAAAATATTTATGAAGAAATCCAAGAAAATCATCTACCCACTCACATGTATAAATATAGAGAAGGCAATAGGCAAATGTGAGCATTCAATTTAAGGGCAACTTGTAAAGAATAAATGATTTAGGTCAATAATGGCATACAAGAAACGATAACAGAAAAGAAAAAATAATACATAAAGGCTTACCCAGCATCCCACAGGACTGTTGCCCTATGAACAACAGACAACAGATGAAAAATTGTCAACAATAATTATAAAAAAAAAAAAAGAGTAATAATATGACAATAATTTTACTTCTTAGGTTAGAAAGAGATTTCCATGGAAAAAAAAAAACAAGCAAAGGTTAGACATATGAGTGAACAGTGAATATGAGTAGCGGTACTAGAAAAAACTCTAGAACATAGAAAAGCATGGAAGTTTCTCATATAAAAATTTGAGAGCAAAAGAAATATTAACCAGAATTTTCTTTTTGTTTTTAGACCCATGAGTTTCAAGATCACAGGAAATACGAACCTCAGCTATTTTTAAAGGTTAAAACGGTATAACCCTACAACATTTAGTGGACTAAAGAAGTGAAACACTGAAGTGAAAAAGACATGGTATAATTATCTGAAACTGCTTATAATTGTGACATCCTATCAGCATGTCAAGTTAAAGACATCACCAAATAATAATATTCAACATGGGCAGCTTCTCTCAAACTTGCATTCTCCTATAAATCACAAAACAGTTCTCAATCAACCAAATACAAAGACCACTGATGTTTATATAACACATACTTGGAAGTGAAAGAAGAAGAGGCAAATGATAAGAAAGGGATTTCTATGGGAAAAAACAAACAAGCGAAGGTTAGATATATGAGTGAGCAGTGAGCGCACACACAAGAGATATGATGGCTCACATACCTATGATTAGCAACGGACTTAAATATTAAAATAATATCACGAACAGTGTTAGATTTGGGATGAGAAGATTTGTATATCAAGAAAAAGGGATAAAAAAAATCAAGGACCGTCAGGTGAGATACATGTAACCTATCATCATGACATTCTCTTTAAAGCCCAACTAGAATTAGTCATCAACAACATAACCATAAAATTTCCACTTAAGTAAAACATTAGGAACAAAATCAAATTACTGCTAGATAATAAGAGAATTAAGTAGATATATCAGAATGACTCCAACAAGAAAATGAGTCATAAATTTTAGTAGAAATGGAAAATGAAAAGTCAGGTGATATTACAGAGTCGCTGAATCTTTGATTAAAGGATAAATCGCATACCGAGAAGAAAATGAGAATGCAAAATATATGAGACGCGTTAATTACCATAAATTGAACCGCCGAGAAAACCCAGAGCGCCGCCGCCGCCATTGTAAACGTTGGATGGGTCAAGAAGCGGAGAAGTGGCAGAACCACCATTCCGGTTGTTTCTGGCTCCGGCGCCGCCGTCGCCCAAATGCAATTCCGACACATTGGGGAACTGATCTCCGGGTTCGACACCTTGGTCGTACAAAAACCCTTTGAAAATATGTCCCCCAATTTTGACCACCGCTTGGTAGGCGAATTCGTCGTCGCCGTCGTCTACCGCCGTCACTCTCACGCACTTGAAAACCGCCGGTGCTCGGACTTGCCCCGGTAATGCCTCTTTAAAACCCGCATCTGAACCAAAAACATATAAAAAGTTCAATTTCAAAAACAAACCCTAAGCAAATTTGGGATTGATTTAATTAACCTTGATGACTGGAGCTAGTATCGGCGCTTCTGGGCGGAGTTGTGTTGGAAGTGGAAGTGTGAGAAGTGGCTTGCGAGGCGACGAGGCGCGGTTTCTTTGAACCGGAGGTGGAACCAGAGGAACCGTTGGCTGTGACCGCCATGAGTTGGCGCTCTCGCCGCCGCGCCGCAGGAACCCACGTGCTCTTCACGTGGGTCGTGCAATCGAGCCCTCGGCTTCGACAGCAAGCTCTGCACCGTCTGTGGCTGCAATCTTTCTTGGCTTGGTTGCCGCAGTCCTGGCACGTGGTCGTCGCCGCCGATGACGACGAAGCCAATCCAGCGGCCATGCCAATTCCTCCGCCGAATTGATCATTCTGGACATGATGATCGGGTGTTTTCTTCATATAATGTTGGGATGATTGTTGAGGATTCTGCTGCCATAGATGAATCCCAGCAGCGCCCCTGTCCTCGAGGCAGGGGCCGGCGGGGAGAAGCGGGATGACGCCGAGGGCGGTGGGGTGGTTAGAAACAGGGAGTGATTGAGGATCGGAGATGAGATTAGAGTCGTGATGAGCGACAACAAAGGCCATGCCCATGTCGGATCCAAGGCCGTAATTGATAGCGCGGTGAGGTGCAGACCACATGGTGGGTGGGGGTCCGGCGACAGGGGCGGCATTGAAGCCGAGAGAGAGGTCATCGGGGGCGGGGCGGGCGGCGGAGGAAGAGGAAACCGCCCAATCGGCGAAGGCGCCGGAATCAGAAGGTAACCTCCTAGTGGTAGCCACAACTGAATCCTGGGGTGGGTTAAATAAATACAGAATTTGGAGAAATATGAAACTCAATCCATGTAGGGAAGTGGGGTCTGTCTGAAATTGTAACAGAGAGATTTGTTTAAAGAAGAAGAAGAAGAGGAAAAGAGAAAAAACAAAAATAAACAGAGAAGGGTTTTGATTTTAGGTTCTTTGTTTTTAGGTTTGTTTGGTTTCTTGGATAGTTTGAAATCATATACTGCAACTGCTACTGCTACTTCTGCTTCTTCTGATGGGCGCCAAGAAGTACTGCCAGAAAGAAAGAAAGAAACTTTGGCTTTTAGGTCTGTTTTTCTCTCTGTTAACGACTTTAGAAACTGGAAAAACTCTCATTTCTCTGTCTCCATATGTTTCCTTTCCTCCTCTAAACAAAAACTGGGTTTCTGGTTTCTCTCTCTCTCCAATAATAAAAGTCGCAAGGTAAGGTAAGGTAAGAGAAGGGTATCTGGTTATTGTTATTTTGCTAAACCTGTTCTAATAAACTCACATGTGGTTGTTGTATTCTCGAATCTATTTTCAGCTTCTGTGTCGCGTGCTTTTCACGCGCTTCTCATGATGAACAGCAGAGAGAGAGAGAGTCTCTGTACAGCGCCTAAAGTTCCTTCTTTCGAATCCTTCTACTTTGTCCATTCATTTGGGTTGTGTATTCTTTGTCAGAAACCCTAGAAACTTTTTTTTCTTGTTTACCTTTTTAATTCAACCTATTTTTTAATTGTGTTAGGATTATTATGCTTTTTTTAATATTTTAATTAGTTATAAATTAAAAACTGTAGTAAAAAATTCGTTTGAATGTGATTTTTATATAGAGAAGTTAGCGATAATAATTTGTTTGGATGTAGATTTAAAATGAGTAGTTAAAAAAAGTATAATTTGAAATGAGTGATTAGTATTGAAAAATTATTTTGAATAGTTATAAATAAATTATTAAAAATAAATTGTTAGAAACGAGAAGTTATTTTGAGTAGTAAAAATGATGAGTTATTTTTAATAGTTACAAAAATTCGTTTGGATGTAGTTTTTTTAAGAGTAGTTAGTAAATCCTCATTTTAAATCATTCATGAATATAGTAAACAAACACCCCTAAGCTTGATCATGGACAATAAATATAAGAGTTAGGGGTGATAATAAAAATCAAAAACCGACAAAACCAAACCGATCCATTGGATCAATTCAGATTTTTCACATACTATTGGACATATTAGTTTTTATTTGGAGAAACCGAAAGTTATTGGATCAGATTGGTTCCTGTATGTAAAAATCAATAAAAACTGAACCGAACCGAACCAATATTGATTTATTTACTTTCATTTTTATTTTTATATGTTATTTGATCTTTTTGTTGGTAAATGGCTACTTATTTTTGTTTGATTTAATTATAAATTTTGAGAATTTTTTAGGAAAAAAACATTCAAATATGGGCTGGAAGTAGAATAACAAGTAAAATAGTAAAAAAGAATTAAGTCGTAGGGAAACCGAATCGAAGAAAATCGAGCCAACGAATTTTTTCTTTATTAGACATTGGTTCGGTTCCTCTATTTTTTGAATCAATTGGATCAGATCGGTTCTCGATTTGTCCTAAAAATCGAGGAAAATCGAACCAATGGTTTTACCTTTTATTGGACATTGGTTCGGTTCTTCTTTTTATCAAATTGATTGAATTGGTTCGGTTCTTGGTTTGACCAAAAACCGAAGAAAACCGAACTTATATCACTCCTAATAAGAGTAAAACTTGACTAATTGCTAAGGGTGTGTTTGGTTTTCGTAGAAAATAATGGAGTGGAGTGGAAGGAAAATAAGTGGTTAATAGTAGTTTGAAATGGTTAACTGCTCGTTTGAAAATTGAAGTTAATAGTAATGAAGTAATCAACTACTTGTTTGGGATTAGGGGAGTTTTTTTTTTAGAAACGGAGATTGGGGTTAATAATGAGTGATATATATATATATATATATATATATATTGAAAATGTGGTTAGAGTAAATAATAACAATTATGAGTCTATAATTAAAAGTTGATGAATTTTAATTATTCACCTCAATTGTTGTTAACTTATCTTAAAAAGCACTTTTATCTTTTTAAGTTTAATACTAATTAAAATTGAAGAATATTAACTCATGACATTTTAGTTCATTGACACATATATACACCCATAAGATAATTAAAACTATCACACTGAATTATCAATCAACTTTTAGTTTTATATTTTGCTACTAAACATATTAGCAAACGTATATTTTTTCAAAAAAAAAAAAAAGAATTAAGCAAATAATAATAAATTTTAAAAATTTAGACTAAATTTATCATTGAATAGATTGTTAAAATGTGAATTATTAAGGAAGCAGTAGAAAGAAACTTGTAAAAAATATATTCTTCTTAAAAATAAAGAAATTGTAAAAAAAAAAAAAAATCGAAAAAATAAAGAAATAGTAAGTAGTAGGATATAGGAGAGGTTCTTTCTTTCTTTTAATCCAAGGGATTGCTTTAAAAAAAATAATAGGATATGATGGTCTTGTTAAGCAAAATATATTATATACTAGTTAAAATATTTGTTTTCTAACATAGAAATAGAAGAAGAAAAAATTCATAACTTCAAAATATTTGTATTAAATATTATTTCTTGTTTTATTTTTGTTTTTAAATATTTACTATTTAGATAAATAAAATAACTAAAATGTCATTTTAGTCTATGTACTTATAATTTTGTTTTATTATGATTCTTTTACTTTTAAATGTTAAATTCTAATCTTTATAACAACAATAAAACTAAAATTTAGTATTTGTTGTTAATTTGTTACTATATTTCATTTACAAATTTGTTCTTATTAAATTTTCATAATTTTAGAAATATGTTTACATGAAACTTTTTATTAAAAAAAATGGGTTTTTTTATGAATTAAAACTACTATTAATTGATAATTTTTTATGAAATAATTCATATCAAGTTAAATTGGATTACAACCAATCAACCAAACAAACATGCTATTGACTTTTTCGATAGAGTTAAAATTATTTTTAGAAAAAAATATTTGAATATTGATGTTAGCCAAGATTAAAAGATAAGTTTGATGAGATTTAATCTTGGATTTGATAAAATGGTTTTTAAAAAAAAAATAATAATAATAATAGACATTTGATGGAAGGTTTGATGAGTGGTTAAAGAGTGATTGTTTACTACAGAAAAACAAACTAGAGGTTGTTGAGAAGTGGTTATTAATAGAGATGTCCACGGTGCGGGGCTGTGGAATGGCTTTCCCGTTCCTGTTCCCGCCACAAAAATTAATCCCCATCCCCAAAAAAATCTCCATATTTTTGTTTAGGGATTGGGGCGGGGATTCAACGCAGGGAACCTGTAACGGCCCAGGTTTTCGTCCCGTTTCCCTAGGTATGTTTCCTAGTTATTACGGTTGGTTAGTTGGGCCGTTATTACTTTTTAGGTCTTAAGGGGCATTTTGGTAATTTATTGAGCTTCATGGTCATTCTTGCATTTTATTGAGTTTAGAGCTGTTTTTGCTGTTTCAGGGCTTTAGGGTTAGTTTTGCAAGTTTGAAGAGAAAAGGCATTTGTTTTGTTTTGTTATTTAAAAAGAAAAGAAAAGAAAAGAAAAGAAAAGAAAAGAGGGTTGAGTTTGCATCAATTAAAAGGAAAGAAAAGGGAAAACAAGGGATTTTATTTTCATTTGCTATATCGATCAAAAGAAAAAAAAAACCAGATCCTTCTTCTCCTTCCTCCTCCCCATCGATTCATCTTCTTTTCCCACACGCCCCGCCGAGCCGATCGCCAACACCCTTGCCGCTGATCGCTGCCGCATGCCACTACTACAAAAAAGACAATATTTGACGTCTGATGAATGTCAAATAGAACGTTACTTGACGGTTTTAGAAACGTCAACTATACTAGTGTCAAGTAATGTATCTTTACTTGACGGTCAAATAACCGTCAACTATATATATAGTTGACATTCTATACCTGTCAAATATATAAATAAGTTGACGATTAGAAAGCGTCAAGACAAGTTTCATAGTTGACATGTTGCAAGTGTCAAGTACTGTGCGATGTTTGACACTTTCGATCCGTTAAGTATAAGATATTTTTGACATTTTATGAACGTCAAATATAGATATTGTTGACACTTACCAAGCGTCAAGTCAACATTTAAATCGATTTTCAATTGTGATTTAAAGTTTATGTTTGACAGTTACGAACCGTCAAGTAATAGAAAACTAAAGATACTTAATAAACGTCAAAAAATGTGTTTTTTTTTAATTTAAAATATTCATTCCACAATTTTCTTGCAAACCTGAAAATATTCTTCAAACTAAAATATTTAATAGAATTCCAAGAACCAGAATAATAACATATATATTTCATCAATCAATTGTTCCATGTGCACAAAAAAGAATATGAGGATAAAGTGAATATTTTGTTCCATGTATACAAAAAAGAACCTACAGATATCTAACAAACCAACCAAAATATACAAAGTAATCGTGTTCCATGTATACAAAAAAGAAGTTATTGTGCATATAACTAACCAAAACCTATACCCATCATTCCAAAAAATAATATGGATATCTATAAGTTCAATGCATAGAATAATAAAGTGATCCAAAAGGTTTCTTTAACTATGAAACGGTCAATAATATTGTCCAACAAAGTTCGCTCATTCTACACGCACTTCTTCTAACTCGATTTTTGTGCATGAGCTCCTCGTATCAACTTAAGAATAAGAAACAAAATTTAGTCTTTCTTATGTGAAATAAAAAATATTTTATGCTATATATTTATATGTAACAAAAACTACCAACCCTCTTTCAACTTCAAATTTTAAAATAAAAAAACAAGACTTAGTATGCACAAAGCAACAAAAACGAATGAAGCAAATTTATGTGAAATAGAGAAAAATACTTCATCACTAGCCACAACTTTCATGAACATTGATTATTCATGCCTTAACACTTGTCCATAAAGAAGTTTTATGATCAGCTTACACCGTTAGTCCCCTACATTAATTTAAACCAAAATACAATACGAAGATTAAAAAATAAAAAATCAAAGAATGAAAATAAAATGTAGTAGGATATGTATGTAAATGAAAGAATTTCTACCCTTCTCTAATTCACTTTCTTTCTCCTTTCAAATTTGAAGTTCCTCAATTTCAAAGAGACCCGTTCGTGCACCTTTCGAATAGAAAAGCATAAATTCATTAGGAATAAGGAATAAACAACCTCATTACAAAATGAAGTAAAAGAGAAAAAAAAATAGAGGAAGAAGAACACTACAAGCAATATATGTGAAATGTCCGATAATAAAATGGACAAAGAAGAGAACTTCTGCTTTTAAGAGAAAGCTTATAATTCTAAAGTTCTGTGTTAATCTACTCGTTTGGGACTAGGTTGTGGTATTACATCATTTTTTGTTTTGTTTTGTTTTGTTTTTTTTTTTTGCATGAATGAGATAATAATTATCATTATAAAGTAAACAAATGAGAGTTTCTTGTTTACACCCATATCTTGCACAACCCGATGCATTACTCGCACCACTAACCTCACTGATAATTACCACAATACGAGTCAGGCACATGATTACCCATACTAATTAGTGTGATCGTTAAGTCCTTTATTCCAAACCATCACGCCCATCACGACATAAATGTTGACTCGGTTAAATCTTTCAATCTAGCCATACTATCTCACACCATGTTTAAC
>JBBMKA010000142.1:0-12619 GCA_037833695.1 Sechiopsis laciniata | reverse complement strand
TAAATACTGGCCAGAGATTTATTTATTTAAATGAAATGTTTTTGGATTATGCAAACTCATGATTGGAGTGTCTTTCATGTTTAACTGTTTTTACCTCCATGCATGCTGAGTAAGGACTAGGTTTATGACCATTTTCGAGTCGGGTCTTTACACTTGTTGGTTGATATTTTGTTTCGGGTGCTAATATAATCGTACTAGAATTAACTCAAAGAAAACTTAAAGCTAAGTATGACTCGAAATCACTTACGCGCAAGTATATGCGGTCAAAACTACAGCAAGTAATAAGTATATATTTTATCGATCCCATAGAGATTGATGTCTAGAAGTAATACTGTTAAAATAAGAGTTATGCTGAAAAGTAAATAAAAGGGTTATAAACGTGTGTTTGATTTTGGTTTTGAATGCGGAAATAAAAATATGCAAATGCTTGACAGAAATAAATATGAATACAATGAATAAAGATAAATAAATAGTTATAGAAGATGTTAAGTACGCGAGACTAGTTATTGAGTTTCTCGCTTCCCTCAACTAAGAAGTGCTTCTGCACTTAGTGATTTATGAAAGGACAGCTTCCGGTGTGAACTCCATAGTAAAACGGGGCAACGCGAGCAATAGTGAGGTTATTCGTAACTCTCTAAATGATGTAAAGACTTGCATTCAACCTACAGTAGCATCTGGATCTCCATGTGGTTCCTCTTTCCGACTCACCACAAGTCATATACGTGGGTAGCAAAGCGACACATATACATATAAATAAACAAACGCAATAGTGTAAAACTCTTTAACCTACGCTCCTAAGCATGATTCTATTTGTGAGAATTCATTCAAGACTCTTATAACGCAGCATAACAATGAACACACAGTAAGAAGTTTAAATCAGCTGATTTTACTACGACTACTAAATGTTTATCATTATAACCACTCTTATGAAAAACAGTAAAATGAAATTGGCACGGCTGTGAAGTGTGCAGTCCCCTTGTCATCGGCTCCTACAATCACCACTAGTTGTTTCTCGCATGAATCGAATTCTAACCATCTGACTTAGCTCCTCTTCACTTAGATCAGCTTCTGGCCATCTGACCAGCTCACCAAACTTTGGCTTTCTTCTTGCAATTTATAGAGTTGATTTACTTGGTCGGCAAGCCTAGATGAGCTGGAAAATCTTCATTAATGCAGGATTTCTTGATTTCCGCTGGAATTTATTTGTTTGACACCACTTTAATTTCTTGATTGATTCTTTGTTTATTTTCATGTTGGTGTGATTCTCGAGCGCGACCGCCTTGTGAATGCGTGATTCCTCTATGTGCGTCGCCGTTCGCATTGTTTCGTTCCTCCAGCATCAGTGTTTAGCATTTCTGGCATTTAATAGCTTTTTAGCGCGAAATTGTATAATATTTGTATCTAATTCACATATTGCGCTGATGATGCTATTTTCTATCCACATACTGATTTCTACACTTTTATTTGCAAAATGCTCCTAATAGCTCGAAAAACTTCCTGATCCCTTAATAAAATGCTTAATAAATCAGCCTAAATAATGACCTATTTGAGAGCTATCACTGGTTATGGATTCTCTACTTGTCTTTGACTATATTGATAACGTGCAACATGTCTATTCTTTGTATCATGTATTTAAAGTTGTATATGATGTACCTGTTTTAAGGTGAGCATGTAGGCTTACTTACTTCCTAATAATGAGTGTCTGGATAATTATGAACCTATATATATATATTTGCCTAAGATGGACTATTTACCATGTTGTTGGGTTCTGATGTCCCAACTGTGGATTGACTGTTTGTTTTAAAGATGTCTTGGTGTCTTAATTAGACGTAGCTAGGAAACATGGACATATAGAAGATATTGGTTAGTGATAGCTCTCAAATAGAGCATAATTTAGGCTAATCTATTCTACATTTTACTAAGGTTCGAGGGGAATAATTGAATAGTTAAGAACAAATTGTGATTAAAATTGTTATAAATCTCATGCATCCATGATTCATCATACGAAGGACAAGCATTGCGTTTTAAAGTTAAATAATGAATAAACTGCGCTAAAAGACGTTATACAATGCAAAAGTGCAGAAATAGGATGCTAGTGAACGAACTCGATGCGAACAGCAAAATCATAACATATTCAAGACATTCACGTTCGAAGAATTTTGCCAACAAGGAAATAACTGAAGAATTAATCAACAATCAATCCAGCGGTGATTAAGGAATTCTAGCAGAAAGTAAAATATTCCAGCATTAATGAAGATATTCCAGCTCATCTGAACTTGCTAGCCAGGCAATCATCTCTATATATAGAAGGGACAAAGTTGCAATCGGTGAGCTGGTCGGTTGGCGAGAAGCCAATTCACGTGGCACAACTTAACATGCAGAATGCAACTAGTGGTGTTCGTAGGATCCGATGACAAGGAGTTTGTCTATCATCAACAACCACACCAATTCCTTAATTTTATTTCTGTGTATTTAGGAGTAGTGTGTAGATTTGTAGTAAACTTTTTATGATGGCATTATAAATTGGCATTATCGATTGCACTCATTTTTATGTTACATTAGTTTAGCACCAACGGTAAGATTCATATGTAGAATGCATGTTAGGATTGCAGGTAGAGATAACTTTATACTCCTGCATTTTATTTTGAAGTATGCGCGATTAGTGTAAAGACTCGACCCAAACCATGAGTCTAAACCTAGGTCTTTACCCTAATGCATGAAAATATGACATCACAACTCTAATTGGGCATGCTTTCATAAAAACAAATACTTTAATAATTAAATGAACATCGTTCGAAGGTTCTAAAAATAAAGTAAGGGTACCCAAGTAAAATAAAATACAAAATTGTTCTTAAATGTCATAAGCGATACATGCCCTAATTAGTTCATGCAAAAGGAATTCAAAACTAGAAATAAAGACATCATAATAAATGCAGCAGTAACCCATGGTCATCCTCAGCACGATCAGCCATCCAAGTAAAGTCTTGATATACCTGTGGGGAATTCCACAGCGGAAAGGGTGAGTTTTGACACTCACTAAGGATCCTCAACTCGAGATCAGACATGAATACAATCAAGAACAAATAGCACACACACAAGCATTATCATCAAGATCTCAATTAAGCATCATCAATAACTCAGTAAAGCATCATCAACATCTCAATCATCATTACCAACATCTCAATCAAGGGGTACTCAGACCCGAACTCTTGGGTACCAGGCCAAGTCACCATGTTCCTGACCTGTACCACATAGAGCAATCTAATGACATCAAACTATTAGATCAAACCTTCCTAGTGAGAACCTATGTCTCAAAAGAGCAAACTAGGTATCTTATCTTGGGTGGAGCTGGTAAGCAGAGCTACCTGATTGCCGCCAGGCCTCACACACTCACTCTGAGATCGTTGATCCATACGACTCACGATGGGATATCGTCCTGCTACCACACACTAAATAAAGACCCCTAAGAATACTGTCAGAAAACCCGATAGGCGGAGCGACCTGGTCGGTCGACCATCCTCACATCTTGTTGTCCAAGGATATCTCCTTGAATCCTAGGGAGTGCGTCCCTACATCATAGTCCATCAACCCCATAACGGAACCAGTACCCTCTATCTGATATTCATACCCCGGCCATGTCCTTCGAAGTACCAGTGATAACTCTCAAATAGAGCACATTTTAGGCTATTCTATTCTGCATTATTCTAAGGTTCAAAGGAAATAATTGGACTATAATATGTAAATTGTGAGCAAAAACTACTAGAAGTCGCATGCATTCATGAATTAGCATCAGAAGAACAGTTTCACGATTTTAGCATAAGTATTGAATAAACCGTGCTAAATTAATGTGCAATGTAAAAAATACAAAGCTAAAGCACGGGAAGGATAAATCAGTACGAATGGTGACAAGCAGGGCAAGATAGTGCAAAACCATGCAAACACGTTCGAAGAATCACGTCAACAAAGAAACAAATGAAAAATCAATCAAGAAATTAAGTTGGCGTCAATCAAATAAATCTCAGCAGAAATCAAGAGATCCTTTATTAATGAAGATTTTACTGCTCACCTAAGCTTGCTGACCAAGTAATTCATCTCTATAAGTAGTGATAGCACTAAATAATAGCACTATTTAAGTCTCTAAAACTGCGCTTTTTACAAAAAAATGAGCAAGTAAGTGAACAGCGTAAGAAAGAACTAACGCAGTCGCTTTATCTGGACATGTGTGCTAACAGCATTGCATGATGAAACCTTTGCTAAATACGATCTTTAAGATGCAAAACGCGCGTATAAGCACCGAAACTAGCAATTAAGCATAAATCTGCTGACATATCTTATGATTGCAGAAGATCGTTGCAAGGAAGGAACGAATAAGTCATCAGAACTGAAAATGAAAGAGATAATTGAAAATCATATCAAGGAATCAAGGGAACCAAGATGGAAATAATCGGAAGGAGAATATTCCAAAAGAACGACATTAAAGATTGGATGTGGTCGACAAGAAACCTTGGACGAGTATAAATAGAAGAAGAATCGAAGAAGAAGGTGTGCCAATTCAGAGGGGAAGCTACCGATTAATGAGCATTCAGGACGCTGGGGTCTCATTGGAGATCCCGGCTGCCTCTATTCATCTATAGACCTTGAAGAATTGAGTACCACGCGGTGTTATAGATAAAGAAGCCATTGGAAACAATGGCGATGGACTCTATTGCTCCATAGATAGATACTGTAGTTGTTATTTCATTTGCATATCATACTCTATTTTAAATAATTTTAGACAGTGTTTGCTTTCTTAAACATTAATCTGCAAGTTCTTTGTTCCAGAATTGATCTCCTGTAACTTTTTATGTGTGATTATAGTTTAAGTAAGTATGGAAGCTAAGTAATATGGCTATTAATTTTAAGATTAAGTAAAGGGGGAAAACGAGTAAGAACGACAGTTGTTTTAACTATCTCGAGTCGATTGACCTTCTACTCAGGAGTGCTTAGCATTGAATCTTAGAAAAGAAGATGCTAAGGGCTTAACCTCACCGTAATCACTTGGTAATGCTTAGGCTTAAGTACTTTTTAGAAGGGAGTTAGGAATAATCATCTCACTAGCTGCATACGAAAGACTTGTGTTTAAAAGCAAATCTCCGGGCCTTGTACCGACAGGTTGCAGTCAAGTATTCTGGAAGGGGACTTGAAGTTTAGTCCAGTATATATTCATTTTCTCATGACAACTTAACTTACTTTGAATTAATCTTTACTACGATCCTTCCAGTAGTTGCCATTCATATAAACTTTAGAAGCATATTTAATTGGAATTTAGAAATAGCATAATTATGGGTGATTGAATTTATAATGTTGTAATTAAATTAAGTATGTGTCGGCTCGCTACCCACGTATACTAGCCTCTAGCTTACTCGGAAGAGGAACCTGGCAGAAGACCCAGTAAGTTACGTTAGTATTGTGCGAAGACTCTTCGTACCACTCAATGAGAGTTAAGGTTTAACCCCGCTAGCGTGTGTAAAACCTTGAGCCTATTCATGTGGAACTGCAGCAGAAGCTAAGTTCTACATCCATGATTGCGGAAGCATTTATGCCGTTGGGTAGCATGATTTCTTTATCAACATGCAACACATACATGTTCTCTCGAGATTTCTAATTAACTTAAGAAACTTAGTTTAGCATTAGCATTAGTGTCAGCATCAGCATCAGTTTAGCGTCAGCATTAGTGTCAGCATTAGCATTTTATTGAATTGATATTTCACTAACATCAACTATCTTAAACCTATTCGTATTATTTACATTTCTAACCCTTAATCTATATCATTGCGCTTCAAATTCTCTGTGGCATCGATAAATCTATATACTTATTACTTGCTGCAATTCTCGACCGCGTATACTTGCGCGTAAACGATTCTGAGTTACACTTAGGTTAAGTTGACTTTGAATTAATTACAGAATATTATATTAGCACCGGAATCGCAACCCATCAAGTTTTTGGCACCGTTGCCGGGGAATTTGGCAAGCAATTTGGTGTATATATATATATAGGGTAGTTCTTAATTGCGAGAGACTAACTTGCTTACCTTACACGCAGGAACGTGATGCAGCAAAAGCAACATCATTGGTACTACGTGACAGATAAGCAATAGACTTTCATATCAACTGCATCTGGAAGGTAAAAGCGTAAGGTAAAGAGTATTAAAATATCGCTATCAAGGTACTGGATATTTGAATTAGTAAGGGAAATCTGAATAGCAAAAGCGCATTCCTGGAATGCAAAGGAAATTTCAATAGCATACGCTACTGCCTTGCTTAGCAAGTAGCGCATTGATTGGAATTTTCCAATACAATGCGAATGGACTGATTCATACATACCTCTTACTGAGAAGACCCTATGTTTAAACGCTTTTTAGGATTTATTTGATTTAGGAGTAGCAAGTTGTAATTTTCATAAAAAAAAAAAAAAATCTTTGATTATGATTGTAAACTGACGCTGAAGGGGCAGTAACCCAAGAGTCAGAGCGCAATGGTAGAATTAATTTATCCGTTGGGGCCACTACACTCAGTAAGTGTAAAAGAGTAACTTCAAAGGTCAGAAATTTAGCGCCTCTATAAAAGGGCATTCTACCATCAAACCACTTACGTTTTCTTTTAAATTAATGAATTTTCTTGTGAATCCCTAGCAATCGAAGCGATCTAATTTTTTTTTTCTTTTCTCGTGCAATAGTTTCTTTGTTTTTCTTGTTTTCTCTGAACTAACATTGCAGGTATTGAATCGATGGCATCCAACAACAATATTGCTGAGACCTCAACCTCTAGAGTCAAGGAGCAAGTTGCTCCAAGGCAACTTATTGTGCAAGGAACTTCAGAAAATCAACATTCAACAGAGCTCACACTTTCTGAAATCGCCAAATTAAGGCAAACTATTTGTATGGATGAGGTACCAAAAGGATCTATTTCAGCGGCCGAAGATTCTGGAACACGGGGCTAGGACATGCAAGAACCAAGAGAAGCTGAACCCGTAATGGCTCAAGTAATGGCTATAACGGGAATGGTAGAAAGAAGAAGCAGTAGTGAGGAAGAAACACTCCAAATAGTGGAGTTGGCCAGCAAGTTCGATGAAGAAGAGGAAAATTACAGAAAGGCCATAGAAGAAAAAGATGTTGAGTTTGACTAGAAAGAGAGGAGAGTAGAAAATGACCAACGAAGGCCAAGAAACTAACACGGAAGGAAAAAGAAAAAGGAATTATTGAACCATCAGAAGAAGAGCCTCATTCGCAGCCAAACAAAAGCACGGCGAGGAAGCACAAATCGGCAACCCATGGAAATGATTGAAGCAGAGAAGAGGGAGTTTCTACAAGAGCAAGGTTTCGCTAGAGCGATGCTCAGCAAAGACATCCAAGCAACTATCACTGTGCAAGGATGGGACGAATTCTGTAGAGCAAGCATCAATGCTAACCCAGAATGGGTGAAGGAATTTTACAGAAATGAGACCGGAGATGAAAGTTACAGCACAACAGTTGCGAACAAACAGATCGATTGGAGTGCAGAAGTTTGGAACGAACTGTTTGGGTTCCAAGGCTATGAAGAAGCACAGTATGATATGTTGATTAAGGAGCTTTCGCCAGCGGACTTAGAAGCATGTCTGTGCATGGTCGCTCTACCAGGAATGGAATGGGGTAAGGAACAAATCAATTTTGCATTCCAGCCTCAACTTTCAGAGCCATAACTAGAATAACTTCATCAAAACTAGCATCATGCTGACAACTAATGACACGACGCTATCCCAGATGTGTATGCTTTTGATATATGCTATTTGTGCAGGGTTGAAAATTGACATTGGATGCATTTTCGAGGAAGAAGTGAGGAGACAAATGAGGAGCTCGACGAGAAGGAAGTTCCCCTCACACTCCATCACTGCGCTATCTCTACATCAGAGACTGCGCTGTGACCCCAAGGAGTAGAAACTGAAGGTCAGAGGAGTTTTTCAAATGGCAAGCAATAGACGTGGACCTAAAGAATTAACCATGAAAGAGAAGATAATGCAGATCAGAGCAACGATGAATAAGGAAACGCTGAAGGAACTGGACCTTGCAGTCCAACAATTAAGGAGGAAGCAGCCCGCTCGACAAACGCAGCAGATAATACGACCAGCTGCAGCCATAACTCAAAAAACTGTTGAACTAGTCATACAACCACATAGCATCGACACTGGCATTGAAGTCACTCTACCAACGGAAAGAAGAAAAAGAGCAGCAAAGGTGATCCATGGAGAGAGCAACGCTCCAGCATAGGAGTAGCAGACACTTACAGAGCAGCCTATTGATCAACCATCACAACAGACACCTCCTGACATAAAGGGGCAGCCTTCATCCACAATTCCAGAAAAAACCAACATGACGCCACCACCACAGTAAGCTAATATATTATAGCAGAAAATCCCAATAAGAACACCAAATGACGCAGTGTAAAGGCTAACACGCCTTATGAATGCGGCCCAACAAAGGAACGAAGAATTCTAGAGTCAGATGTTGCATTTTATGCGACAAGCGCGAATCACATGGACATATATGCAGACAAGGGATCAAAGCATTAGAAGAAAGCTTCAAAGGAGGAATCTAGCTTTCCAGCTTCCCCTTTTCCCAATGGAAGTGCTGCAAGAATGGATACCACTGTCTGATTCACCTGTAGAGGACGCTGACTCACAAAGCTAAGGAAGTATTTGTCTCTTCTTGGGTAACTTACATTTATTTATTTTTCTTCATCCTATAACTGCTGTTTACCAGCCTATGAAAGCATGCGTACATAATCTCTCTAGCTGCATATTTCACTATTTCGAACTGCGTAATCCACTGGTTACTGACTTTACAACCGAAAATAATTTAGGTAGATCAGAAGTACTGAGAGAGCGAGTTTTCTAGTAAAGTGGAGTATTAGAAATAGCAGACGCTATAAGAAGGAAGAGAGATTGGATGTTTTAGGAGCTAATTCTGAAAGCTCAAGGCAAGGAAGTCAACCTTAAGATTTAAAATAAGTTTGGGGGAAATAAGTCTCACCTTCATTGGGGACAATGAAGAAGTTTGGGGGTGAGGAAGGAATGCACGCACTATGCGATGCTTTGCAAGTACAATATGCAAATGCATATTGAAAAAAATAATAATAATAATTTCTGAGCAAAGATGCAAACATTAAGTGCGTATAAGCCATAGGATTCCTAGTACTCCACTGTCTCTGCATTAAGTGCGTATGAGCCTTTGCGACATGAGTAAACACCTGAGTAGGAATGCGAACAGCATGACCTCAAGGGTTCACAGGGATGTAATTTGCAGCTTTGGTTATGATTGTTTTGGGCAAACTAAAGAAAATCAAAAAATTGAGTGAGATGCTTTGTAGTCGTAGGCATTAACTCTTGAGATATACAATCTGCCGGCCGAAAATAGAGGAAACTAGCACTAATAAAATAAGTAGACTAGCTAACTCTGTGATCCTATGCACCAATGAAAAACCTCATATTCTAATCGAGAGTAAAGCCACGATTAGTGGATTGCAGTTTTCCAAGTTTTGAACCTTTTCTTCAAAATTATTATTTATTCCTCTGTATTTCTCGGGATGAGCAATATGTAAGTTTGGGGGTTTTATAGGGCTAAATAATAGCACTATTTAAGTCTCTAAAACTGCACTTTTTGCAAAAAAAAAAAGGGCAAGTAAGTGAACAACGTGAGAAGGAATTAGCGCAAACAGACGCTTTTTTTGGACATGTATGCTAACAACATTGCATGATGAAATCTTTGCTAAATAAGATCTTTAAGATGCAAAACGCGCATATAAACGAGAAAACTAACTCACAAATTAATTAGGGTACTCAACACTACTCATTGTGAGAGCTATCCATCCGTAATTAATGGTTGATGCGAAAACATAAATCAACATAAGCTTTGCAAAATCCATGCTAAACGTGCTACTTTGGTTGTTTTCAGCCTAATAATCGATATTTTTCATTTTACTCCCCCAATGCGCCAAAAACTTCCCCCAATGCGTCAACATTAGTGAATTACACCTTTTTATTCCTAATTTCGTCTTACTCGCAATGAATTTTAATTAATAAGCGCGAACAATGATCCAAAGTCAGGCTAAAATCTGACTCTATTCTAGAGTCATCAAACCCCCAAACTTGAATCATTGCTTGTCTCGAGCGATGCTATTTAGGTGTAACAACTGCTAAAGTGATGCAAATCACAATGTTGTGTTCTTCCTCATGCTAAAAACTACTCTTCTATCAAGTTGCAAGAGGGAAGCCGAGGTTCAGTGAGCTGGTCAGTTGGCCAAAAGCCAATCTTAAGGAGAAGCAGCTGGTGGTGCTCATGGAAGTTGATGACAAGGGGACTGCACACTTCACAACCGCACCAATTCTAACTTTTTGTTATTTTTCTTAAGAGTAGTTATAGTTGTGAACATTAGTAGTAGTAATAAAATTGGCTGATTTTAACTTTCTACTTGTGTTTATTGCCATGCTGGGTTATAAGAGTTTTTTTTTTTTTTATGAGGATTTATTTGTAGAAGCATGTTAGAAGTGTAGGTTATCATGTTTTACACTACTGCGTTTTTATTTAATATACATGTGTCGATTAGCTACCCATGCATGTAACCTACGCCGAGTTCGGAAGAAGGAACCGCAGGATAATCCAGTATGCTATGTCAGGTTCGGTGAAAAGCTTTTCACCATTCAAAGTGATAGGAATAACCTTACTAACGCTTGCGTCGCCTTGAGTTAGTATGAAGATTGTAGCGGAAGCTAGATCTGCCATAAATCATTAAGTGCGGAAGTTACTTTTTACATTAAGGAAGTAAGAAGCTTGATAACTAGTCCCACAATTTTAACATCTTTTGCAACTGCTTTCTCAACACTACTCATTGCATTCACGTTTAATTCTTACTTGCATTAGCATTCATATTTACTTACTGTTAGCATTCAAAATCAACCACAAAACCAACTCAACACTACTAAAAAAAGGCATTAGATGACACTTCTGCAAAAACAAATTTTAAGAGATCAAATAAAAAAGTGTCATAACTGATGAAGCGCGGTTTATGACACTTCATTGTAATCATCAATTTCCATAGCATTTAAGGATAATTTTTTAAATTTGAAAAGTTAGGAAAAATGGCAAAAACAAAAGGCGGGAGTTAAAAATAAGATTGCTCGGTTACACATTGAAAAAAATACTAAAAAATGAAAAAGAAAAAAGACTCAAAGTAATTGAGATTTTTCTCTCGGCCTATATTCACACATCTAGTTTATGGCTACCCTAGATTAGGTTATTTTCTCATCTTTATTATCCTTCATCTTTTCTATCTTCGTTTTCTTTTTTCCTTTCCATAGCTTCCCATTCTCTTTTTCTTGGTTTGGTTTTTACACACAAAGATAAAAGAATTTTTAGGTGTCGTTTCTAGCAACACAAATTGGGTCGTTATCCTTAGAGGTCTCATCGATGACCACAAGGGCCACACTAGGAGCACACAGTATCTCCAAGCAAAGTGGTCGAAGACAACCTTCGCCTAACGCTTGCAGAACACATCAAAAATTTTCACAACCTTCTCCTCCTCGTCCTCCATTTGCCTTTGGTTGTGCCTGAAGTTTCCCATTTGAGTTGAAGGAATTGGTCACTCTCAGAGAGCTTGAAGCTTTTATTATAAAATTTTGACCATGACAACATGATCGGTGAAGGGGGTATGATTTTTTATTATTATTATTTTTTTTTTAATCATGGTATATTGGAGGATGGAACTCAGGTTGCTGTTAAGAATTTGCTAAACATAGAGGTACTCTTTAGCAGTCTTTATGCATTTATTTCTTCAACTTTAATTTTCCCTGCCTTATTTTGTGGATTGGGACTTGCATTAATGAAAAAATTGTTTTATATGGGAGAAGCCACCGATGAGTTTAAAGTACAAGTTGAAGCAATTGGACGAGTCAAACATAAGAACTTTGTTACATTGCTGGGATAGTGTGATGTAGGTGCTCATACGTACTATACTTTTTATCTAAATACCTTTTTTGCCTTCTCTATTTCAGATTGCCTATAACTCTAAAGATGAGATCTTATTCTATTATTTTTCTTGTTTGCTTGCATTAAATCCTTTATGTTGATTGTAAAAAGTTAAGTGCTTAAATCTGTTTTTCCTCCTCCAATTGATGTTATAGGATGCTTGTATATGCAGTAAATAAATAATGGAAACTTGGAACAATGACTTTTCTGTTTATTTGATAGGGTTGACTTAAAAGATAATCTTTTTCTGTGGAATAATTAACATGAATACTCTCATTCTGATGGTGTTTGTGGTTCAAGAGATTATGGGCAAATTCAAAGGTTCGAGAGTTTGAACGTAAGTAACAACACGAAAATCCTTTTAACCATGGTATGATTATGTAGAGTATTGAATAGTATAAAAAGTTCCATTACTCAATTGTATTAAAATAATTCCCTAGCACTTTTTTCAATATTGAATCAATTACTCAATTGTATAAAATAAATTTCTAACATTTTCTTAATTCTTCCAGGTTGATGGATTATGCTACTGAAGCTTTCGTATTCTAAACTTATAATTAAGTTAATTAATATCTATGGCTTTT
>JBBMKA010000141.1:0-43500 GCA_037833695.1 Sechiopsis laciniata | reverse complement strand
TATAAACTAAATAGCATTTATCTAAATTGTACGAATTATCAATTTCTTATATTATGAATTCATCACAGGGGAAAGGGAAAAACAAAAACCACTCGTCGTCCATTCTCGAACTCCTCCTCTGCTATTTTCCCTTTCCGCCCCTCCATTCCGATCAGCCCCATCACTCTCAGAGTTCCAGTTTTTCATTTCCAAGATCTCCTCGCCGGAACCCCCCTCATCGCGATCTCCGACCGATTCTCAGGTTCCGATTGCATCCTTTCTTCCCCGTTTTCACCGCCTCTTCGTTTTTTCTGAAATATCAACCAGCTACTTTCGCCAGATTTCTTCTCTAGGTTTTTCGCGGAGTATCTGAAGCCTATTTCATATCAGGTAAGTCGTTCTTCGCAAATTTCATCATCGAATCAACTAAAAAATTTCGCGCGTTTGATTTTTGGGAAAAAGGGAAAACTAGTGATGTATGAAATATGGATGAAGTATAGAAGATATCATGGAGATTTTCTGCTTTATGCTTGGCTATTTTTCTTTTCCTGGATTCTAATCTTGTTTAATTTGTTCGCAAACTACTTGTGGCACTTGGGGTTTACATGTTTAAAGGGTCGGAGCTGGACTAGTCTAATTTATAATTTTTTTTTTTTTTTTTCGTATTTGCATTTGCGTGGCCATAATTACATATTTTCCATTGTGGTATGAGTTCGTTGGATTGTAGAGCCTGTCTGAATCGGGACGGTGTGAGATGTCGAACTGTGGTCAATAGCAGTGGGTTGAACTGATTGTCATCTCTGGGAATCGGAAAGCTGAAGTTTTAGGTTGCCTTTTGCAACATGAATAATCCAAAGAGAAGCTTCCATATTTTTGTGTTTTGGGGAATAGGATTTTGGCCAATATAGAGCTTAGAGTAAATGCTTTATTATGAAGAATGGGTCGGCTGCCCTATTTTTCATCCAGGTGTGTTACACCTAACGTGTGTGTAAGAGAGAGAGAGAGAGAGAGAACTGATGATGATGTTGCACAACTTGAGCCAGTAGAAAACACCAGATAATTTTCGGACTGTTTTCTTTCATCCTGAATCTAAAAGTAGGATTGTCTAGTGAGAGAAAGTCTTGTAAAGCTAAATCTACAATGAATCATTCTTTGATCCCGTTTTTCCCTCAGCTTCAGACCTGAGGAACTCTCCGTTCTTCCTTTAGCTTCAGACCTCGCACGCCGGACCTCTTCTATCCCCCTCAGAGCGCGAACTTTCTACGCTTTCATTCTTTCTCTCACCGAAAATGGTGATGCCTGCTTCATTGACAATATCAGAGTCTCTTCCCCTATCTTCAATAGTTGTCAGCCTCATTGCAACAACCTCCATCCCTCTGATGTTCATCGGCCTCAGCACAATGGCATTCTCTCTCCCTTTGACGACCGGCTGCCTCTACACAGCGGCGCCTCCGCCTCCTTTGTCGATGTTTGATTTTGGCTTCACTCTTCTCCTTCTCTGGTTGGAGCAGCATACAAAAGGGCTACCATTTTTCGTCAAACCCATCTCTCTTTTTTCGCACGTCACTTTGCCTCCTCAGAAAAGAAGTTAGCAAATCATTTCTCCCTCCTTGCGTGCATCAACTTGCTCTTCTCCGATGAACTACAACATGGAGTGGCGACTCACCATCAGGCACAAAGAAAAAGCGGCGGAGGGGTCTCTTTGGAGACCAGTCGGTCCAAACTGGTTTGCTATCGACCAGTTCGATCTAATATGGCTCGAACAAATTCGAAATGAGAATCGAATCGGATTGCTACGCTGGACCGGTTTTGGGTAAAATCAACCAGGTTCGGTTCTCCTATAGGCATCCTTGTGTTTGTCTTTTCCTTGTGAGTTTTATGTATCCATTCTTCCTCCTTGCTTCTATGCATTGAATTGGCTAAATGCGGCTTTCTTTCTCCCTTGTAACTCTTTCATTCAATCAATGAAATGGTTTTCTTTTCCTATTTAAAAAAAAAAAACTTTGATTCTCAAACATGACTAACTAAGGAACCTATTGCATAATGATTTCGAACTCAAAGTAGAATTTTTCCGAAGATTCAAGTAATTGTGCATTGAAAAGGAGCCGATGGATTAGTTTTGAAATGGGAAAATTCAATTTGAATAGTGATTGAATCTTCAGAATGTATAATGGGAGGCTACCGCTGAGATGAGAAGACTGATTTCCTGAATGTGTAATTCAACCACACTAGGTCCCCAAGCGATGGCCTTGTTGGTAGAGGCTTGGGGTCTCCGAGGTATGTGATTCCTTTAAGGTTTCAGGTTCGAAAACCACAAACGAGCTTAATTGTAAAACCCCTTATTAGCTCCCGAGTTCATGCTTTGGGTCGGGTGCGGGTTACCCAAGGTATATAGTTGGGCCAACTATGGCTGTGATTTCCCGGTTATATAAAAAAACCCACACTGGCTACTAATTTGATTATTTTGTATATAGTGAATCCTAAAAAGAGACTTATTGGTGAATCTGGATAATAAAAATATTCAAGTATTTTTCCATTGGTATTTCTTGCAGTTATGTTTAGGAAATGTATTGATTGCATTTTTTCTCAGGTTGTATTAAATTTGGTTGAATGATCTTGCTGCAACTGTTCAATCATGACGTCAAGTATGTTGAGTGGAGAAAGAAGGTACTGCATTACTTCCTGCCGTCCGTGATGACCTTTTATTTATTGGCAAGTCAGATAAACACTGAAATAAATGCATGGTTTACTCCACAAAAAGATGCGATCTAACTTTGAAAAGTAAATGACAGAGTCATAGCTGGCTTATTTAGGATGAATAATCCACGGAAGGCAGGAGCCAAGTGGAAGCGTTTGTTCTTTGATTGCTCTTTTTGTAGGAAAATTATTGGTGTAGTAGAATTTGCCTTGAAATAATTATGGAATTGATGTTAGATTTTTAAAAATGTGTATGAATAAAATCTATAATTATCTGATGTAGCCTAAAGTGAATCCTTCAAACGTCTTATTGTTTCCACACTTGGCAGGTTGACATCAGCCAGACGGAGTGGGATGACTGTTTTAGGAAAGGTTGCAGTTCCAAAACCTATAAACTTACCCAGTCAAAGGTATTTGCTTCTTGATCAACTATCATTGTTGTCATTTATTATCTCAGGGGTTTCATGAACCTACTGCTATTATATTTTTTCCCCTATTAGATTGGAAAATCCCTATTCAACCTAGTAAGCTATTTTCTCGTTGAAATGATGTGTTCTCCCCTTTTTTCAGGTTAGAAAATCATGGTTTGGACCCAAATGTGGAAATTGTACCCAAGTGAGTATGTAGTTATTATTATTATTATTTTGAGAAAGAGTATGCAGTTATTTATTTGGTTATTATTCTCTATTTTGAGCTCTTTCGCATTTTAATTGGAAGTTTTTGCTAACTCGTTTTATCAAAACCTTTTTGTGTGTTTCCTAGTTTTTTTTTTTTTGTGAACTGAGTGTGTTTTCTGATTGATTGCGTGCCTTTTCCCCCACATTTGGTAGGGGTACCCTCAGTTGGGGCAATAAATCAACTTCATCTGCAACAAATGCATGGGCTTCCTCATCTGTTTCTCCAAATACAGATAGTGCTTCTGGTTCTCCAAGCCATCTCGGTGGCTGCCCTTCATCTGCTGGTGGTGGCACTCGTCCATCAACTGCTGGTAGTGACAGGTCCCATGAACCTCATGCTAATGCATGGGGTCCAAATTCTAGACCATCCTCTGCCTCTGGGCCTGTGACATTAAGTCATGCATCACTCACATCCTTACGCCCTCACAGTGCCGAAACTAAATCTAATAACTCACAATTGTCACGATTTGCAGAGTCTTCTGAAAATCCAGCGACTTGGAATTCCGCTGTGAGTACAGAGAAAGTGGTATTATGCTTGCAACCTGTATATTTATATTAATTGTATTTATGACCCATTTATGTTTTATTTACCAATTATGTAGCCTTTCTTCCTAAAAATAAAATAAACAACTTTGATAAAAACCCAACTTTTATTAAGATAAATGTCTGAACCCAAAAGGTCTACAAAAAGCAAAAGCCTAAACAACAAAGGGGAACAAAAATCCCCTAACAATCTTAGTCCAAGAACTTTCCTCCACATGATCATATGCTTTTTCTGAATCTGAGTGGAAATGTCGTTATTTTACTTCCTCTGTCTACTTGATGCCAATTTATTTTCTCTAAGCGTAGATCTATGCTACCTGAAGATAGGTTGTGTTGGGGTTTGGTGAACTGATTTAGATAGGTGTTTTAAATGTTAAACCATAGCCAATGTGGTCAAACTTTTCAATCCTTGGGAGCAAGTTACTGTCTACTGTAAAAAAAAAAGTTACTGTCTACTGTCTTTCTTTAGTTTAATTCTCTTATTCAAGCATGTTCTGAAATGGTCTCATCTCATCCATAAATTTGTATGCCTGTAGGGAATGATGCCATGTAAGAGTGATGGGTTTTCTTTGACATCTGGAGATTTTCCTACGCTGGGTTCAGAAAAAGAATGTGTAGGAAAGGATGCTGAGTTACAAGGTTCATGTTTATGTGTTTACTTGAACACAACCGGTTTTACCATTTATGTACTATATCTTGTATTTGTAAACTTGTTTGGTGCTTAATCTGGTTTAGTCCATGTTACAGTTACATCGATGCTTCTCATTTAGATTTTAGTATTAAAGGGATGCATCTTTTAATTTGTTTCGGGTCACACATTTCTTAACTTGTTACTTCTAAAACCAATTCTTATCAGTTCGAAAAATCCTTGATTTAGCGAGCGTGAAGTATCCATTGCTCAGAGCTGGTTGCATTTCTATAAGACTGGAGTTAATTTGAGTTAGGTCATGCATGTGTCAATGGTTGTTTAAAGTTTATGTCTTCTTATTGGGGAGAATTTCATGATATGATGTCTATTGTAGTTGTAGTAATAGTTTATATTTTTATGGTAAGTATGTCATGTTGTATCCCAATTTTTCTGTTACAATTTAAACCTTTTCTTGATGATATTTTATCATTTTCGGGTGAGCAAACTGAAGGATTTTTAATAGTCTTGTCATGAAAACAAATAATGTTTTTTTGTTATTAGTGGTCAAAGAGGGCCTTGGGAATCTAAGAGGTTTTAGATTGGAGGCTACCTACTAAGGAATTAATTTCCGGATTTTCTTGACATCCAAATATTAAATGGTCAGACGGTATGTACCGTTAAAATAGTCGAGGTGTGCGTAAGCTGGCCCGAACACTCATAGATATTAAAAAAAAATTGTTTTGTTAAATTAAAGTTAGCACATTGGATTACCTACTGTAAGGTGAAGGTGAAGAGAGGGGCGTCTCATGAAAATGACATGAATTTTTCATTTCACAGATAATAGGTCCAACGGAGGAGCTACAGTAAAAGAGAAGACTGGAACTTCGGCAATTGGTATGTGTGCGTGTTTCCTAATCAGGATGTTGCAATGTAAATTCTATCTTTTTTATTGTATGATATATCAATATAGCTGTTTACTTCAACTATCTTTAAAATTTCAGATGATCCTAAAAATGTAAATACAAGCGCTGCAAGTGTTAATTCCTGGAGAAACGATAATCTTCCACACCACGATGATGGATCTAGGCCAAATGTAGAGAAATGGCTGGGGCATCCCCAACCATACCCTGGTGCAAATATTCCTCCTCAACATTATGATACCTGGCACGGTCCTCCAGTAAACAATCCTCAAGGTGGTGTATGGTATAGAGGTCCTCCACAAGGAGCTCCTCCTTATAGAACTCCAGGTCCTCCTGGTAATTTCCCAATGGATCAATTTCTGTATTATTCTCCACAGATTCCTCCTGGTGGTCTTCCCAATCCCCAGCCCCCTCATGGAAATGGACGAAGGGGACACCATGCTAAAACTGGAGATATGTACAGACCTCCTATGCATGATGGTTTTCACCCAGGTGTGTCAATTAGACCTGGATTTTTCCCAGGTCCAGTTACTTATGATGGATATTATCGTCCTCCGATGGGCTATTGCAATTCAAATGATAGAGATGCTCCATTTATGGGAATGCCTGCTGGGCCTGCTGTTTACAACAGCAACAGGTACTTGGGCCCGGGCCAAAGTGCCTCTGAACCTGCAAGTTCCCATGGCTTATCTGCTGGACATGGTTCTAGTGGAAAGGCTTTGATTCCAGAACAAGTAGAATCTGGTCTTCCTTGTGATAATCAAGGACCATACAAGGTTCTTCTGAAGCCACAGGGAAACTTAAATGGTAAGAACGAAGGAGAAAATAGGGTAAACTCAACAACAACTAATCAGTTGATTCTTGAGAAGGTTGACCAACAGAGGGTGTCTTCATGGGAGGATGACTGGGATCATAAAAAGGAAGTTGATGTGAGGAGAAGAACATTTGAGGTGGAACCATATTCTCAGGCTTCTGCCAACCATGAAGCCCAATCTTCTGAAAATATCAAAAAGTCTAACGGAAACACAAGGACTGGTGATGGTTTACTAGAAAAAATGGATGATTCTGCTTCTGGTTTCTCTGAAGGTCCCAAATCACTGGCTACAGCCACAAAAGATTCAAGTCTGATTCAGAAGATAGAGGGATTAAATGCCAAAGTCCGGGCTTCTGATGTGCGACATGATGTTGCACCCATATCCAGCAAAGAGGAGTCAAATGAGTTTCCATCTAACAAGCACTCTGATTATTTTGTTGCCCATGAAGCTGGTGCCAGTTCTACTTTTCCTGAAAATAGGGATTTTAATGAAGTCATAGACCCTGCTTCCAGTAAATTGAGCTTGTCTACTGGTGATAGGAACGTTAAATTGCACAGTGGAGCACCCACCCACAGGTTTGTCTAAGTCCTTGATCAAAATTGTTGAAGATGTTCAGAATATTTAATCTCTCTTCAAATCTGCAGGAGATCTAATCGTGGAATGCAAGGGAGAAGTGATCATCATGGTCAAGGAAAAGTCCATACAAAGGAGGTTGATGGGTGGCATAAAAGGCCTCTGTTGGACCCCCCAGGCATGATGGCTACTCCCAACCCGGAAAGTTCTGTTCTTGTGAGAGACCACAATGCTTTAAGGGCTACTGATAAGGCTCAGTCATTTGCTTCTGATAGCCATGCAGATGGACCTGTCCCATCCGTAGGTGATTCAGAAGATAGTCAAGCTCAGGTATATGTGTTTAATATATGTGGTTGCTTGTTCTCTTGCGTACTTTTTTTTAATAAAAAATATTGTTCTGTTTTGTTTTGATCAGCGGACAAAGATGAGAGAGCTAGCAAAGCAACGCACCAAACAACTGCAGGAGGAAGAGGAGGAAAGGACTAGAAAACAGAGGGCCAGGGCCTTGGCAAAACTTGAAGAGTTGAACAGGCGTACAGTAGTAGTGGAGGGGCCAACTCAGATGTATGAAAATGCTTCTAATGATGCCATAAGAAATAAGATAGAAGAACCACGAAATCTAGGTAACCCTAGCACGCTCGCTATCGTAACTGGAGAGCATACCGCAATTTCTGATCTACACGTGGTAGCTAACAGGAGTGAGTCAACTATGGGCACTAATAAAATTTCTCC
Source organism: Sechiopsis laciniata (assembly GCA_037833695.1). Taxonomy (NCBI): domain Eukaryota; kingdom Viridiplantae; phylum Streptophyta; class Magnoliopsida; order Cucurbitales; family Cucurbitaceae; genus Sechiopsis; species Sechiopsis laciniata. Next base: position 35,936 of record JBBMKA010000141.1, on the reverse strand, counting down.
CGTTGTATCAGGAGATACATCATTGAAGAAACCAAGTAGTGGCAATAAGGAACAGGTTGTTGTTGCGCCTATTCAATCGAGACCTTTTGAACAGGAGGTAACTATTTCTGATGCAGCTCAAAATAAGATTGCCTCTGAGGTAAAAGGGGGCGATGCATCCTTGAAGCACAAGCGTACAGGAAATAAACAAAAACAAAATATTCCATCTGAGAAGACTGAAAAGCTTCCCCATTTAATTAAGGAATCAAAAAGTGAAGCCGTTGTTGCTGACATTCATACAGTTGTAAAGGAGTCAAGCAATGTCAATACCGTTCTTGTTGCTGAATCTTCCGCACCTACAAGAAAGAAAAATAACAAGAGTGGGAAGAACAAGCATAAAGTGGAAGAGGCCTCAATATCTACATCATCGCCTCAAGTTTCGAACGAAGCAAATTTTACTATGGAATATGATAATAAGCTAACAGCTTCTAAATCGGCTATAGATCCACCTTCAGATCCACAACCGCCAATTAGTAGAGATGAAAGCCAGTTTAGAGAGCAGCTACCTCTGTTGCCAGTTGTGGAGCCTCTTGGCAAAAGTAACGGTCAGTGGAAGTCTCAGCATTCTCGCAGGATGCCGAGAAGTGCACAAAATAGACCAGGAGAAAAAATCCACGGCAGTGAATCTGTTATCTGGGCCCCTGTGCGATCCCTCAACAAATGTGTGGTTTCGGATGAAACTGTTCAGAAGAATGAAGCTGAGGCTGTTGCTTCATCTATAAAACTTGATAATCAAGTGCAGAATATTCCAAAAAATAAACGAGCTGAAAGGGAGATATATGTACCGAAGCCAGTAGCTAAAGAAATGTCCCAACAAGGAACTATCCATCAAGATATTTTCCCCACAAACCAGGCATCAGATGATAATAAGGCAGATTCTAGTTCTCAAAGTTCTGATAATACTCGATCTAGTGTGGCCGTTTCTGGTAATGTGGGATTTACCACAGATCACAGAAACGAGGATGGTAGGCACCATAAACAAAGCAAGGCACATGCCTCATGGCGGCAACGGGACACAACGAAACATGGGCAAGGCTTACAAGATCAATCATCTTATGTTTCAAATGCTGGTAGTTATGTTGAAAAATCAAGTGAATATCAAGTACCTGAGAAGGCTGCTGGAAGCTCCACCAATGAGTTCACAAGTCGGGTTGATGAATGGGACCCACCTGAAGGATGGAATGATCCCAACTACTCAGCCTCTATCCCCATTGTCACTGCGGCTGTTGCAAGAGACCAGGGGTTAACAGGCAGGGGAAAACGATCCCAAATGAAGGGGCACAAACCCGTAAGGAACAATTATGATCTAAACGAAAAGAAACTTCGAGGTGCAGATAACGAAAAAGTTTCTTCTGAATCGTTAGTACCTGAGTCAGATCAAAAGGATGTATCTGCTGCTGCTAAAGAAAATCTGGGTGTCGCCGAACGTGCAACATCGCATTGGCAACCCAAATCACAGATGGTTCAACCCCACCATCATCAAAGTAGCAAGCCTAGCGGTGATCAAAATGCTGGTGCTGAAGCTGCACAGACTAATAAAATGGGATCTAGGCCATCTTCACATGGCACAAAGACGAGTGACGGTGCGGCCCAAAATCAGTATGATACGTCTATTGGTGCAAGAACCATCATAGAAGGGGGATCAAATGTTGATCATCATGGGGCTTGGAGAGAGAAGATAATTCCTTCACGCAAAGAGCGTCCTTATTCTCCAACCGAAGGTCCTATCCATACAGTTGAGGTTGCACCAGCAAATACCGATATGAAATACGAGCAACAGTTGCCTACGTCTTACCATAAAGGCGGGAATAACAATAACCATTTTGGTAGAGGGTCGGAATCTCGTCAGGAAAGGAATTCCTCTCAATATCACAATCATAAGCAGAATTATCTGCCGGCTAATAGAGACAGGCAAAGACAAAATTTTCCGTACGAGTACCAACCAGTTGGGCCACACAATGGAAAACCAAACACGGATAGACCGAAGGATACGACTCAGCATTCAGGCTCAAGGTACGTAGAGAGGGGCCAAGGTCAGTCCAAAAGAGATGGTGGGAACTTAAACAAGCAACAAGCTGGACCAGTTTGATTAGATACCTGTCACATTTAGCATAATTTGAAGATTCCAAATACATTTTCTTTATTTAACTCGCGCCACACCAGTTTACATATAGCAGCCTGATCTTATATGGATCATCAGGTACTTGAGAAATATTACTTTTCCACTTCATTTTTATGGATTTGTTTTTGGTGAAGTTCAATATTTTCCAAAGCTAAACAGCTGATGGAGTCTGCATTGAGCAGGATAGTAGGAACCAGATTTTATGGTGCAGGCAAAAACTAGTTGGAGTTGGATAGAGGTACCCGGTTTTTTTAGTACAACAATATTTGGGGTTTAAGATTCGAACTTGCAATCTCTTGGTCGTGGTGTCCGGACTTGTTTATGAACGGTTTAATTTGTGCTCACAAGACCCTTCACATAATTGGTTTTTGTTTTTCTTATTTCTTCCCCATCCTCACTCCCCACTCCTATTTAGCCTTGTATGTATGACATTTCTTTATTTCCTTCACTTTGAACCACAGAGGAAATGAATTAGAGAATCATTCTGATTCTTGGCTGGTTTCTATCTATTTTTTACAGTTGGGCCAAGAAGGGGGAATCTCTCTTAAAGATCTTGGAAATCAACACTTTTTTCCCTTCATTTTTGGCTCTCATTTTGACTGATATGGGAAACATTCTCAATTCATCAATGGGGTTTAGGTTTTTACATTATTGTTCTCTTCTCCACCAAGTTTCTTGGAATTTTTGGCACTATTTACGTATATTTACAATGAACTTTTATAAAAGAATATACATAAAAATTAAGAAAAAATAAAATTTATTAATATATGCATCATTTTTTAAAAAGTGACATTAAAATTTCTCCTTAATAATAATAATAATAAAAAAGTAAGAAAGAGTGGTTTGTTAAGATGACTTGATTGTTGATTTTATACATTCATCGAACATAACTTTATGTATAGTTTGTTTGTAAAAAAAATTGTCCTTAAAATTAGTTGTTGAATTAATTTAAATAAAATAGAAGGGTAAAATATAAAACATGCCCAAGTTTAATCTCTAATGTTAGAAGTCAATTTGTACAATAATTCAATAAACATCGAGTAAAAGGACAAATATTTGAATTTGGCATGAGTTAAAATAAATAAATAAGTTTAATGTTTTAGAAAAATATTTTTTAGTTCAACAATAATGAATAGAAAAATGTGAAAATTATAGATATGTATTGTTAGTGTATATGGAATATTTTTGTCATTTGAATCCAACTATTTTTTTATTGTATAAAAAAAGGTTATATATGTGTACTACGAGTTGAGTTTATTGGCTCTCGAGCATCTGGTTTTAAATAAATAAAAGTCAAATATTAATTTTTAAAATTAAATTTATGATCCTAATATTAAATTAAATTACTATCGAATAATAAAATCAATATGTCATCAATCTTTGACTATTTGTTGATGAATAAAAATTGATATATCCTATGTTTTGTTTTTGATAAATAAATTATTATATATTAAAAAAAATCTAAACGTAAGTAGGCAAAAGGCATTGATCAGTCCTATCGGCTAGAAGGACGAGAGATGGAAATTAGACTGAAAAAAACATTTTATTTTTATTTAACCAACCCGCCGCTTGACGCCGCCAGTACCAAATCACACATCGAAGGAACGGCTTCCACTCTGTTGCTATATTCTTTTCTCCTTTTCCAATCTTCGAATTTCGTCCACTTTCCCTTAATTTTATTAATCTGCATAAGATTTTTCCTTATGGGTATTGAAGAATTGACTTCAAATTTAATGGGATTGCACTGATGGATTGGTAGAGTGAAGTTTGGTGCCTAATTCTTGTTTCTGTTTGTCGGACATGTCTGTTAAATTTGCTTCTGTTTCTTGCTCGGTTCCTTCAATATCTTCACCCTTTGGCCGCCGGAGAAGCTTACAGGTGCTTTTTGCTCTTATTCGTTTTTTCCTATGTTGATATTTGTTTTGGAAATTTATGTGTTGTGTGAGTTTGATACCCAAATGGGGTCGTTAAATTGCTTGAAGGCTTGCCCATAAATTGGCTCTTGAGTTGTTATCTGGCTTGCCCATAAATTGATGTTTACACATTGCTCCTGTTTTTTCTTTTGTTGTTTTTTTTTTTTAAATATCTGTGAGTGTCCGGGTGACCTTTGGGCATCTCGTCTTGGCACATGACGTCTAACCCTACATCATTTGAAATTTCAAGAAAACCTTAGGAAATTAATTAGTAGTTAGGTGACCATTATGAATTTAACTCATAACTTTTCGGTTTGTTAATGTCCTTTTGACGGCTAGATTATCCATGATGGTTAACATTGCTCTTGTTGATAAGAACCTTGCTTTCTTTTTTTTCTTTTTTTGAAATCAAAACTGATCTGTTGTTTAGAATGTATTTTGAAGCAAACACAACTAGGCTTAGATAGGCTTTGGATTTTGCACAGGTGCTCTTTTTTGTTATTTTTAATGAAGAATTAAACGTACTAAGGGTCTGTCTACAATGGTTGTTTTTTTTTTTTTTTTGACAATATTTATGGTGGAGAATTGAACCTCTAAAGTCTAACCTACAACTACAAGCTTTATGTGAGTTGAGCTATGCTTATTTTGGCTGTATGCCTATAATGGTTAATCATACTGATATTTATTGAGAGTCTTGCTATTTAAAACCTTTTTCTTTGACTTTACATACTAGTTAGATCGTTCAAGTACGATTATTTTTTAAATATGTGTGACTGTGAGAGTTCGGACCAGCTTACGTGTATCTTTACTATGTTCACTTGATAGACTGCCTGACCCTACAACATTTGACTGTCAAGGAAACTCGTAGGAAATCAATTGCTTAGTAGGTGGTCACCATAGATTAAACTCATAACCTTTTGGTTCTTCTAGACTCATGATGTGTAGGCCAACCTATGGTTGAGCATTCTAGTATGATAATACTTTGATATTGAAATTGTTGTTGCCACTTTGTGCTATATGATCTAAAAATGTACATTATTTTCTTAAAGACGTCGTTTGATTTAATGGGCTCTGTGTTTTTATCATGATTTCCAGCTGAGCTTTTCTCAAGGATTATATGGCATTGGCAGCCAGCAACCAAATTTCCAGAGGCTAACACTTGCTAAAGGTAGGTTTTTCTTGTACTTTCTTTAATTCCTGTTAAAACATGCAATTTTATTATGTGCAAAATGGCTATAAAATGGGTCATCTGGTTTCTATTTTCATGACTTCTCATAGCCACATATCTTACTTGTTATCACACTATGTTGGTTCCTTGGTGAGATACTTATTATTTCGTAACATGTCTATTTTGATCAAATCCAATGATTTTGATGTTTTTTTTAACTTCTTAATGATATGTTTCTTGGATTGCTTTTGGAATTGTGGATAGGTGAATCATTCAAGTTAATGAATGGATTGTTGTGGTCTTGGAGAAGATTTCCAGGTAGGCAAAATGTTCTCTCTGCTATTTCAGAAGACCAGTCTCAATGCAGTGACTTAGTTGATCCAGAGCATGTAAATCAGCATTCCACTGATGAAGATATCTCCCTTGAAAGCAATTCATCTTTACATGACGAAGCCACTGGCGGGAAACCGGGTTTCGTCTCATTTTACAACTATTCTTATAAAGAAGGAAATCAATTTCCTTTGTCTAGCACACAAAGCAATCAATACAAATTCTTATGGTTTGTTGGCCCAGCAGTCCTGGTAGCTTCTTTCATTTTCCCCTCGCTTTATCTAAGGAAAATAATTTCAAATATTTTTGAGGACTCCCTGTTGACAGGTCAGTATACTCTCTTACGTCTGTAGTCTCTCAACTAGTTAGCATATTTATATTCATTAAGGGGACATTTGAGCCACCGTATAAGGTTGGGTTATAATAATCCAACCTGTGTTTGAGCTACTGATTATAATAGCCGGTTGGTTAGTTTATTCTATAACCCTTCATCCCAACTATAGTAACCCTCCAGCCATGTTATAATAACTCCTGCTATGACAAACTCAATGCTACAATATTTTTATGTTATAATAACATGCACTCCAATCATCGGTTACATAATCCATGTCATAATAATTTGTACTCCAAACATATGTTATTATAACGTCTCGTGTTATAATAACTCACCGTTGCCCCCAAACGCACCATAAGTAATACTCATGTCTGTGGACAGGACCCTTATCAGTAAGGTCAATAAAGTCTAAAGGAGACATTTTAGATAGACCAACTATTTATGGTTTTTTTTATATTGAGTTTGTGTAAGAAGACAATTAAGTTTAGATGTTTTGAAACTCATTCATTCTTTAAGAATATTGGAGGCCAAGGAGATAATACTACTAGGCACCTTTAGATCTAAAAAAGTTTCTATAGATTCATAAAAGGTTCATATTCTGTTAAATGTGAAATTTGTTTTGTCATGTTAAATGTTTATTTTCGAAATTTCAATTCGGTTGGAAATGTTTTGTTTTCGTTCAAAATTTTCTATCATAAACTATGTAGTATGAACTATCTTCTGATTGCAGACTTTCTTATACTGTTCTTTACGGAAGCACTGTTCTATTGTGGTGTTGCGGCATTTCTTTTCTTAATAGACCGCTCAAGGAGGCCTACTGAACCCGGTATCGTTAAAAGCAGTTATCAAACACTCTCAAATCAATTTGGACAGAGGATCTCTTCGGTAGCTGCTTTAGCACTCAGCTTAATAATACCCATGGTCACTATGGGATTGGTGTGGCCATGGACCGGCCCGGCAGCGTCTGCAACTCTTGCACCTTTCCTTGTTGGCATTGTTGTCCAATTTGCATTTGAACAGTATGCACGGCGTAAGAACTCGCCTTCGTGGCCTGTTATTCCAATCGTCTTTCAAGTAAGAACATTCATATACAATCATTCTCCCTTCACTTTGTTTAGGCCTTCTGTGATATATTATTCAATATCTTGCCATTGGAACTGAAGAGATCTTGTTAAACAGGTTTATAGATTGCATCAACTTAACAGAGCAGCTCAACTGGTGACAGCACTTTCATATACCATAAAAGGAGCTGAAATGACCCCACACAACTTGGCCATAAACAGCTCTCTGGGTACATTGTTGAATGTTCTTCAATGTCTTGGGATAATCTGTATCTGGTCTCTCTCAAGCTTTCTTATGAGGTTTTTCCCGTCAAATACTGCAATGCCGCTGTAAAGTTGCGAAACCAGATGATGACGTAAGTTTTATAGGACCAAACTGCTGTTAACTTAATAAACTGCAGATCTAATTTTCTGTGCTTGAACATTGCCATCGATGAATAGAATGTTCATTGGAACATATTTCTCTCTAACAGCAAGTTGAAATGTGTATGTGGGAATTTTTGGATGATTCATGTGGTAAAGGGAGAAGGAAATATTGAAGAAAATGGTGATTCTTTTTGCAACTTCTTATACTCTTTTATTTTCCTTTGAATTTGCTTCCTACTGGAGAAGGCAACTTTTATTACCCTCCTCTCTTCTTCATTCAGGCACTTTTTTTGAAACAGTTTACAAGACTTGATATTTCTGAAACTATGTTAGGAACATTTTGGAACGGAGGATGAAATGTGAGCTCTTATGGCTGAGTTCCATAAAAAGTAACTGTATTTGATTTACATTCATTCGAGAAAGATTTTTGTGACTGTTGATGTTTTGCCTTTTATTTTTATTTTTTTCAATTCAATAATATTGAGGCAGAAGGACCATAACTTCTTGATCATTAAGTCATAATAAATTAGAATTCAAATTTTAGTTTTTTTTAAAAAAAAAAAAAAATATATATATATATATATATATATGACTGTTCTTATCGGTTTATATGCACCTTGACTAATATCATTGAACATATCACTTGATCTTATAACATTTTAATATCAATAAAATTTATAGAAAATTATTATTTAAATAGATAGTCATCATAGATTAAATTCATTAGATTTTCGCTCTTCAAGACCCTTTTAACTACTAATGTAAGGTTAATTTTAGGTTAAGTTAAACTATTATTGTTACTAAAGTCATGTTTGGAGATTGTTTATGCAAATGAGAGTTGAATTATTATAATTTCATTATTAGTATTTTTTTGTTCAACAACAATTAAATATTGAGGAATTCAAACTCATAATCTTTTTGTTCAAGAGCCATACTAATATCATTCAATTATACACTTCCAACACAGTTTATAATAACTTGTCATCTATAATGATTTAACTGGTGTTTCAAACACCATTTAAGTTATAAGTTAAAGTCTTTCCACTTAAAAAATAGACGAAAATATAAAAAATTAAAAAATAACTAAAATGGTATTTAACCTCTATTCACAAACATGATATGAAGGAAAAAAAATAAGAAAAGATAGACCTATTCTAAAAAAAGAATTTAAAAATATTTGCATCTATAATCATAAATACGGTTCAATACTGTATTATTAATACTTATTAATACAGTATTATTTATTATTGATACAATAGTATTATAGTATTGTGTATTAAGCTAAAAAAAATACCTATAACTATGATTGTTATTTTTTTAAAAGATTAATTATTTTTTGAATTTGACAAATTAAAGAAAAACATGAGAAGATAACCACCGAAAGCATAGAACGAAAAGGAGAGCCCAAGAAACCAAACCCATTGGGCTAGCCCAAAGCACAAAGCCCTAATTATTCTCGTCCCCCAATTTCTACAACGAAACGAAAACCACCACCTTGTCTAGGTGAAGAACACATACACCAACAGCCAAAATCAACCGGAGAAGAAGGGACGCGCTGGTGATCGCTCCCAGGTTTCGACGGAACGGCGGGGTTTCACCTTCTTTCCTGCCATCGTAACGTTTCCAACACCGATAAACCAACCATTTCGTATCCGACTTCACTTGCGAAATTCCAGCAGACGAAGTTAGGGTTTTTGCGAATCTGGTTAGCTTCTTGAATTTCATGTTTTTTCAGATTGATCGTTTCTGTTTTTAGTTGTTTAAGCTTTTTGTTGGATTTGAATCAGGTTCATCATAGATTCAATTAGGTACCATTACGTTGCAGTAGATATATTCAATTAGTGAAGGAAAGGGCTAAATTGTAGCAGTAAGCAATGGAGGATGGGAAAAGTAAATCTAGGAGAGAAGATGTGGAGGACCGGGACTCGAAGAAGAGTCATCGGAGCCGCGATAGGGAAAGGGATAAAGAGAGAAATGGAGATAGGGGCAGAGAAAAGGAGAAGAGAGATCGGGAGAGTCGGCGTTCAGAGCGGGAAAAGAGTGTCTATTCCGACGAGGAGCAGCACAAGGGGGAGAAGGAAAAACATAGAAGGGATAAAGATAAATCAAAAGGTCGGGATGATGAAAAAGATAGAACAAGGGATAGGAGAAAGGATAGAGACAAGGAAAGGGATAGGGACAAGGAAGATAGAATGAGGGAGAGAACAAGGGATAAGGAGAAGGAAAGAGAGAAGGAGAAGAGGGAGAGGGCTAATGAGAAAGAAAGAGAGAAGAGAGAACGCATCAAAGAAGATCGTGAGAGGGAGAGGAAAGAACGTGATAGAGATAGAGAGAAGGAAAAAGAGAAGGATAGAAAGAAGCGACGGGAAGTTGTTAGTGACCATAGTGATGAGGATAATGACCATGGTAGGAAACGGCGTAGGAGAGATGATGCCGACCTAAGAGCTCATGAAAACAATAGCAGGACAAATAAGCAGAGAGATCATAGTGAAGAGGGTCCACGAGAAAAGAGCGAGGATGATACATCTGATAAAAATGAAACAAAACAAACTCGAGAAGAGGAGCTGGAAAATGAACAAAGGAGGTTGGATGAAGAAATGGAGAAGCGACGGCGGAGAGTTCAGGAGTGGCAAAAGTCACGAAGATTGAAGGAAGGAGGTGATGGAGATGAGCAGGATGAACCGAATGCCGATGAACCAAAATCTGGCAAGACATGGACCCTTGAAGGGGAATCTGATGATGAGTATGAAAATGTCAGGCCTACTGAGACTGATATGGATGTGGATGAAAATTCTAATCCGCTTGTAGAAGGTGGGAAATTTGCAGTTGATTCTAACAATGGCAATGAAGAAGCTGCAGCTCCAATCCAAGATAGTATTAATGGTGATGCAGGTGATGAGGAAATTGATCCTCTGGATGCTTTCATGAACTCCATGGTGTTGCCTGAAGTGGAAAAGCTAAACAAAGTTGAAGTTAATGATGACAAAATTGCTGAGTTGAAGAACAGAGATAAAGCGAGTGATCAAAGTGGTGGTAAACCCCATAGAAGAACTTCAAATAAATCAATGGGTAGAATAATTCCTGGTGAAGATTCTGATTCGGACTATGGGGATCTTGAGAATGATGCCGATACTTTAGAAGATGAAGATGAAAATGATGATGAGTTCATGAAAAGGGTTAAGAAGACGAAGGTTGAGAAGCTCTCTCTTGTTGATCATTCGAAGATAGACTATGAACCTTTTCGAAAAAACTTCTATATTGAAGCGAAGGAGGTATCAAGGATGACTACCGAAGAAGTTGCTGCTTATCGAAAGCAATTGGAATTGAAGTTACATGGCAAAGATGTTCCAAAGCCTGTTAAAACCTGGCACCAAACTGGACTTACAAGTAAAATTTTAGAAACAATTAGAAAACTTAACTATGAGAAGCCAATGCCAATACAAGCTCAGGCATTGCCAATAATCATGAGTGGTCGAGATTGTATAGGTATTGCCAAAACTGGATCTGGAAAAACACTTGCATTTGTGCTTCCGATGCTGAGGCATATCAAGGATCAACCACCTGTTGTAGCTGGTGATGGTCCTATTGGGCTTATAATGGCTCCTACCAGAGAGTTGGTGCAGCAGATCCACAGTGATGTAAGGAAGTTCTCTAAGGTTTTGGGCCTAAGATGTGTGCCTGTTTATGGAGGTTCTGGTGTTGCACAACAAATTAGTGAACTTAAACGTGGGGCTGAAATAGTGGTTTGTACTCCAGGAAGGATGATTGACATACTTTGCACTAGTGCAGGAAAAATAACAAATCTGCGTAGAGTTACATTTTTGGTTATGGATGAAGCTGATAGGATGTTTGACATGGGATTTGAACCTCAGATTACTCGAATTGTTCAGAATATCCAACCAGACCGCCAAACTGTTCTATTTTCCGCCACCTTTCCACGCCAGGTTGAAATTTTGGCTCGGAAAGTGTTGAACAAACCTGTTGAAATTCAGGTTGGTGGGAGGAGTGTTGTAAATAAGGACATAGCCCAGTTGGTTGAAGTGAGGCCAGAAAATGAGAGGTTCTTGAGACTTTTGGAGCTATTGGGAGAGTGGTATGAGAAAGGCAAGATTCTAATTTTTGTCCACTCACAGGAGAAGTGTGATGCCCTCTTTAGGGATCTCCTTAAGCATGGTTACCCTTGCCTCTCACTCCATGGGGCTAAGGATCAGACAGATCGCGAGTCTACCATATCAGATTTCAAAAGCAACGTCTGCAACTTGTTAGTTGCAACTAGCATTGCTGCCAGGGGTTTGGATGTCAAGGAGCTGGAGCTTGTGATCAATTTTGATGTCCCAAACCACTATGAAGATTATGTGCATCGTGTTGGTCGCACAGGCCGAGCTGGTCGTAAAGGTTGTGCTATCACGTTTATTGCTGAGGAAGATTCAAGATATGCACCTGATCTGGTGAAAGCATTGGAACTCTCTGAGCAGGTTGTTCCTGATGACCTGAAAGCTCTCGCAGATAGTTTTATGGCGAAGGTGAATCAGGGATTGGAGCAGGCCCATGGAACTGGCTATGGTGGCAGTGGTTTCAAATTTAACGAGGAAGAAGAGGAAGTGAGGAAGGCGGCAAAGAAAGCGCAAGCGAAAGAATATGGTTTTGAGGAGGACAAATCAGATTCAGAAGACGAAGATGATGGTGTCAGGAAAGCAGGTGGTGATATCTCACAGCAGGCAGCCTTGGCCCAGATAGCTGCCATAGCAGCTGCCACTAAAGTTAGTGCAGCTTCAATCACAACTCCCAACTCTGCTGCTCAGCTCCTTCCAAATGGTGGATTACCTGTTTCTCTGCCTGGTGTTCTTGGGCTCACAATTCCAGGAACAACTGCAGCTATTTCTGGTGCTACATTGCCTGCAGTTGCTAATGACGGTGCTGCTGCAAGAGCAGCATTAGCAGCTGCAATGAACTTGCAGCATAACCTTGCCAAGATTCAAGCTAGTGCAATACCTGAACATTATGAAGCAGAATTGGAAATTAACGATTTCCCGCAGAATGCTCGGTGGAAGGTAACCCATAAAGAGACTTTAGGTCCGATTTCTGATTGGACTGGAGCTGCCATTACTACCAGGGGGCAGTTCTTCCCACCTGGCAAGATTGCTGGACCTGGAGAGCGCAAGCTTTACTTGTTCATTGAAGGTCCCACTGAACAATCAGTTAAGAGAGCTAAAGCTGAACTAAAACGTGTTCTTGAGGATATTACAAACCAAACATTGTCTCTTCCCGGTGGATCACAACCAGGCAGATACTCAGTTGTTTAAGTGTGAGAACTCGATCTTTACTTTAAAAGCTTTGTTTTTTGTGCTAAGACTTGAGTCCTGCTGCTGGAGATATGCACGTTTCATGTGTTTTTCCTTCCTTGTTTGTTTCTATTTTCAAATTGATAAACAAAAAATTTAAGAGTTGAGTTAGGAGCATAGTATTCTCTTGATTTCTCATTCTTCTTAGCCTTCTAGTTCTAATATCTTGTAGCATTTTGGCCTAGTTAGATTAGATAATAAGATATCATGAATATATATTTTTTTCAATGTTCCCCTCATTTGATTTTTGTTCTGTTTTTCTTTTCCTATGGTGCGAGGGATGTTTATACCTAGATCGCATGTTCAATATTGTCTCTCAGCTATTACCTTGCAATAGTGGCTATCAGATGGCAATAATGGTGCGCCACGCCGCCACCCTTTGCGTTAGTGTTCCAGACATTTCGGCTCAACTTGATCATGCTCCAGCAGCACTCTACTTATTCCATTGCTATCATATTTCATCAATTAGATCTTTTACTCTTCTTTTGGGCTAATTCGATTTACTTTTCCCTTTTTCAGGTCCGAGTCAGAATGCTTCCATCAATTGTTTTACTTGTATCATCCTTGTGGTGTTCTGATTTTCAGCTAGAATGCTGAAAGCCTCAAGTTAGAAAGGTCACGGTTTGTCATATCTGGTTTATGAAATATTTCATATCTGTTGTTGATGATCGCCTATACAAATATTATTTCTAGTATTCAGAATGTTGTTCTCTAAGATCATTAGACGTTTCTACCAATTTACTGTGCTTTTCAAGAATCAATAGGCTGATTTTGATCACTGAAATTGCGTATATTTTGGGATCTTATCATCTGTTGAAATTGTTTTCTCTTGTATGTTTTCTTAGCATTGTGCTTGATACAGATAAATGATTCTTTCTGTTTTGTTTTTCTGGAATTTTCGACAAGAAAAAGTAATGGTGGCCTTTGAGAATTGTATTTTTTCCTGTACTTTTAAACAATACTTAAATAAGGTTGATCGTTTCATAGTTGATTGAGCGAAAATTTTGTCAACCTCAGACATGCATTATTTGCAGGGTTGCTTTATCTTGGGGAAGTCTGCCATACCCGAGCTGGACCGAAGAACTTAACAGGATGGTTTGACGTCTGTGGTCGGGTTTATCACTCCTGCCCCGATGGCCTTCCGACGAGTCAGTTAGAACTTGGGGGGGAGCCCCATTTGTTTGACATTATTGTCCAATTGCATTTGGCATTTGAACACTAGTATGCAGGGTTCAAGAATTCGCCTTCGTGGCCTGTTCAATTGTCTTTGAATTAAGAACACTCATATACGTAATACGATCATTCCTACTTGACATCTTTTATTTTCTTACGTGACACGATCGTGCTGGTTTTGTTTCATTTAAATTTTAGTATGCAAAATATCGAATCTGGTAAAGGTTTATTGATTGCATCAACGTAATAGAGCATAAACAGGTTTTTAGGAGGGTTATTAATTCTCACTTTTCTTTTTTATTTATGCCAGTTTACCCACTATTGTTACTAGATGTACCATCCGATTCTTCAATATTTTGATCTCAATGAAATCCATAAGAAATTTATTACTAGATAGGTGATCATTATATAGACGTTTTTTTATCATTCCATGATAGTTACTTTTTCTTACCCTTTTGATGGAGTGATCCCACTAAAAATCGAAACTAATATAATTGGGTGTGATTATCTGATGAGAATAGTGAAATTGCACATAATTAGATAGGCCACACACAATATAAATGTCCAAGCAAAGAAATGCATAATTTCTTAGTCATTAGTCTACTTATGTGTGGGTTAATGGAATGTCTGTTCATTAAGGATTTTGTTAGGTTGCATCATTTAGTTAGAATTGTACCATGGCCACCTTGACTTGATCATAGGTTCAATGTCAATGAACCAGTCTTGACTATGTTTTGATTAAGTAAGATTTCTTGATATTTAAACTCCGTAGATCAATGTGTTTTCCAATTGTGCTCTTCACCAGTGAGGTCTGGGTTTAGTCTGATTGTCAGATTTTAATAAATGCTAATCTTGAGAACAATATAACTGATGTTCCCTAGGTTCTAATCAAGATGCTCATTGTTCTTGAGTTAATATAACTGAAGAATAATATTTGGTTTTATATCCCACCTTTGTGTTTTCTAATTGTGCTCTTCACTAGTTGGGTGTCGATCGATTGTAAGATCTTGATTAATACTCCTACATGATGCTCTCTAAGAAGGATCTTATATGAAAAATTGTTTAACTCATTTGATAACTATTGTATTGACTTTTTATTTTTATTTTTTTTAAATTTAAACTTATTTTTATATATAATGTATTCTATCTTTTCTATAATATATTTAACTTTTTTTGAAAAAGTATGCGAATTCTAACTAAATTTCAAAAATAAAAATATTTAATTTTTTTATTCTAAATGTTGGTTTAATTTTTATAAATATAGGCAAGTAGTAAATATTTATATAAAATAAAACATTTGAAATGTTAGTTGTTATAAGTTTAAATTTCAAAAACAAAAAATTAAAAGTAAAATGATTATCACAGAAACGTTCCCTACCACATTTATAAAAACAATACAAAAATTTGTAAACCAAAAAAATAAAAAATAAAAATAACAATAGCTTTCCAAAGCTTATTTAATTTTTAAAATTTGTTCAAATATTCAACCCTAAATTATATATTAAATTATCAGCCCGCAAATCAGGTTGCTCAGAATCTGTGAATATTTGGTTTTATTAGGAAGATTAATAAAAATTGTTAGCTTAATCCACATTTTAATGACTCTGCTAATGTTATAAAGCTTTTCTGTGTATGCAGAAATCTAAGAACATGAATCTGGCAAAGCTCTTTCAGAAGGAGCAAACAAAGCAGAGAAGATAACAAAACTACTTTGTTTGATCATTCGATCGATTTGTGCAAAATATGGCCGTCATGCCCACCAAAATGTCGCATGCGGATGGAAGTTTTTTGCACATAACAGAAAACAAATTCATCAGAAAAAAATAAAATTATAAAAAATTTAAAAAAAATTTAAAAAAATGAAAAAAAACCTGCAAAGATTATATATGAACAAAGCGAAGAGGCGTTGGAGGAAGAATGAAAGATTAAAGGAGTTTGTGGAGGTTATATAGTGCAAAAGACGAGCATTGATTCTAGGGCAAAACTGTGGTAGGGTTTCGGGCAGGGAGTACCGTGGTGCTGCCTCTGCCCCTGCCCGGCCTTGTTTTTTTTTTTTTTTTTTTTATCCTATTTTGTAAAGTATTTTCATTAAACTATTATTTTTATTTTTATTTTATATATATATATATATAAACTATTTAAAATGTTGGTGTTTCAAAAAAAAAAAACTACTATTTAAAATGTTGTGTTTTCAATAACTATTAAATAAATAAGTAAATTTGGTACTTAAACTTAATAGAGTATTAAATTTCAACTAAAACTTTATCTGTAAGTTAAATAGGTTTGTGAATTTTGAAAAAAGGTGAATTAAATGAAAATGTTAGTACACATAATTAAAAGTTGACTTGCTTCTCTTACATAGTTAGGAACTAATCAAAGTCCAATATTAGCTTCAATTTTTGGAGGCCACTTGTAAATTAACCTTGCCTAAAGATTTCAAATTTTACAATTCCTGCAGTCAAACATATTGACGGCTAGCCAGAAGATTCTCAATAAACTTCAGTTTAGATGTATAATAATAATAAGTATACTTTTTAAAAGAAATTTGTGAATAATAAAAAAAATGAAAAATCTCAAGTCTCATAAGTCTGACGCCTTTAATCATTACTACATGGTCTTTGATCTAAACAAAAGTAAAATCTCATATGTATTTGATGCCTTTAATCATTATCTATAATATTCAATTAATATCACAAACAGTGTAACAAACAATCTTCGATCAGTACAGCAAATTGTCTTTGAATCCAACATAAGGTCTTGATTTTAATCAAGGGAGAAGGAGAATGCCATAATTGGAATACACCAGCTAAAAAATCTGGCTATGTAAACTACCATTAGTACACACAACACATTGGTCATCTTTAAATCCAACATAAGGTCTTGATTTTAAAAACAATGAAGACCATAAAATGTAAAAAATATATAAAATTTATATATAAGCAACACAAATAACTAACATGAACATATTTCACAAGTATTACAGGGTGGTGCATTTCTGTACAAATGGGAAATTTTCCCGCCAAAGAAACTGACCAGGAGCCACAAACCCTAATTCTAGGCATCTGGTTTAAAAACTAGTCAAAAATAAAAAGGGTCATTTTGCTGACCGTGGGAAGAAACTGATTTGCATATTTCTGGATTTCAGCTACTGGGTTATGTTATCAAAAGGGGCTTCTTCTAAGAGACTGAATAAGAGTACCAAAATACTACATTTATACAATGCCTTCACCCTTGACTGCTTCTAATGATTTTAACTCTTCCAACAGCTTCGAGATCTGGAGTTCGACTTCTCGTACATCACTCCTAAGTCGTGTTGCCTGCACAGGTGGTGACAATTACAGGACTTTTCTCATTAATAAGAATAGTTCATTCGATTTACGCCGTCTCTAATTCGTTGGTAACATCAAAACACCAAGAAATAAGAACATTTTCACCCTTCTTTCTCAAATATTGAAGTGGAGAATGTCATGTTATCAAAATGGAAGAAGAGATCTAGTATGAATTGGTTTTTTAAAAAGAGATCACGTCTCTAATTTGTGTCCCTCGCTTACACATAACTCGATTATTCCCACGGGACATACGACCCAACCCAATAACATTTGGATGTCAGGACCCGTAGAAAATTAATTCTCAAGTAGGTGGTCATCATGGACTGAACTCATAACTTCCTAATTCTTCCAAAATCTCTTAGTCACTAGGTCAATCTATGGTAGTTATAAGAGTGTAGACAAAAAATGTGTCATTTAAAAATTATCATTCAAAAGCATTCTCAAAAGTAATAATGCATAACAATGCAATTGATTCCACTTGTACCTTGAGATTAAGTTCTTCCTCCCGCTTTTCATGCTCTATGCATCTACAAAAAAATAAAATAAAAATTAGACTTCGGGATTAGATAAAGCTCATTTCTAATCCATCAAATATACTTCTTATTAACTCACTTTGCACGAAGCTTCTTGTTTTTTTCCAACAAGGTAATAGCCCGCCGATCTATTGGTTCATTAGCAAGCACAGACTGCAATGACAAAAGAATTAAAAAGTTAATTTGTTTTGTCATATGATATAAGTTGAAAAACAAGCATGTCCATATTATGAGCCTTTAAAATATCTAGTAGCATCATGTACGACCTAGTAATGATTACAAGTTCGACTCCCCTCCCCAAAATGTTGTTGAATAAAAAAAAATGCAAACAAAAACTTAATTGGGTTGATTAAACAGTTTCTGAAAGAAGTTAAAATGGAAAAGAAAATTGAAGAAGATAGAACCAGCGTGATGGGTTTGAAATTTCATATATAGGAATTGGAAGGCCAACTAATGCTGATGAAAACAAAATAATCTCAAGAGATTTGTAAGTAATTCTGGTTCATTACATATGCATGAAGTATTTCTGGATTAAAAACAACAGAAGGGAAACTATGAGCTTAAGTGAAGATAAAAAATGCAAAATAATTTGTCCCAAGCCCTTTCACCTGTCCATCTTCTATCAGAACATCTGCTTTTCTCTTCATATGTACTCCTGCACCAACAAGAATCTTTAAATCTGCAGAAAGAAGAAGCATTAAATAATGTGATGAACAGAAGGATGCTCCACTAACTCGGTACCTTCTCGAGATTCTCCCCGTGAAGTACATTGCTCAGATCTCCCATGTGATGTTACTTTACCATCTGTGCTTGTAGCTGTAACTGGAAAGAATTGTTTTGATATGTGAGGATGTTCCATACCGGAAGGTACGGTGGGGTTCGATGGTATCGGTGTGGTTGGTGTCACACGATATTTTTTCTTAACCTGATATCCAATGAGTCCGCAATGATGATTCCTGCCGAATAAATAGGCAAACGGATGAGGTAAAAATAAAACAGACAACTAAAAGCCACTCATGCCTAAAGAGTTTTAGCAAAGAGAGCTTACCAGTATTCCAAAGTCATTTCTTTCAAACGAGTTTCAAGTTTCTGGAAAAGAGAAGTTCTCTCGAAGTCTTGTTTGTTATGTGTCGGCTCGATAAAATTTGCTTCGAGAACGCCTTCAGATGTAGAGGAATATCATCAATGATTATCAGCTAACATGTAAAACAAAGGAAAGTTTTAAAGCAAATGCCTACCAACAACTCCTCTTCCTCTACCTTCTGAATAGCCCACAGCCCTCCAAAATGGCTGCAAAGAAATAAAAAGGAATTAGCTTAATGCATCGTGTTAATGTCTTTTTTTCTTTTGATGGCCCGGAAACTTGGAGCTTTGCTCCTCTAAACTCGGGGCATCACGAGCCCATCCCTAGACTGTGGCACCGAGATATATCAAAAAAGTAGACACAAAATAGAGGGCCTCCATGTCACAAGCAGGTTTCAAACTTGAGATTTCAAGAAGAGCATATCCTCAAAGCCCAAGCCTTCGACCAACTGTGCCACCCCTCGAGGATGATGCATCATGTTAATATGAAACCAATATTGAAGAATAACCCATCTCACTCTATACACTAAATTAAATACACATATACATAGACGTTCACGAGAGTCCTGAACTAATTAGTAGTAAAATTAGGTTAAAGGGCAAAAGACAAATAAGCTCCTAATTTACAATATAACACTCCCCTCATCCGTGAGCGTATAAGGAACCTGAAAACGATATAAGATCGTAAATATTGAAAAGCAATTAAGAGCTACTTTTACAAAAGCTTCAAATAGAATCTGAATAAAATACTGTTGTAATGAGCACAATTAACAAATATTTTAAATGGAGCATGCATTTTAAAAATACAGGATTTAATTATGAAAAACCATACTCATTTCTTGACAAGGAAATAATATATCAAATATTAAAAAAACACAAACACATAAAAAGGAAAAAGAAAATTTTCTGGTAGTTAAAATGAGGAGGGGGCAGGAACAATGAAGAACTTAGGTTATAAAAAAAGGACAACAAAAAGTGAAAGAAATCTTACCAGAATCAAACGATTTTTGTGGTACACATTAAAACCGTGTATATTGACATCCGGGGCCTCCTTCAGGTACCCAATCGTAGTAACAACAACGCCCTGAATAGTAAAATGGAGCTGTATTTAGTAAGAAAATAAAATAGAAACTTGATATATAATATAAGAATGTGAAAATACACGAGTTTACTGAGCACTTTGGACACTTAGTTCTCTCCAAAAACTAAACCCATTATATGCCTATTCCAATGTCTTCCCCCATTATGTATATCCTCTTTACAAGCAACTCCAAAAATAAAACTAAAAGTATATTTATAAAAAAAAAAAAAGTCTAGAGAAGTGTTTAGACCAAATAATAATATTAGTAATGAGCATTGAGTTGTATGGATATCATTAGATTACTAATCTTGATGACTATAGTTTTCCATTCTTAGGACTATTTATTTGCCAAGCCAAACAACAAAATTATAAAATATAGACAACTACAAATTATGGAAAATCACACAGTAATGATGTATATGACATGAGATCAGATGTGCACTTATTACGTTACCCACATACCAGAAAATGAGTGGAAGCGATTAATAAGACAAAATTTAAAAAAATAAAAAAAAACAAGATTGAAAAGATAAACACCACCTCCACATATCCACTACTATGAGGCTTATACAAAATGTACTCGATAAATTTGAGATCGTCGGCAAGATTACGGTGCAGAACAACCCGCCCACACAATACTATTTTGAAATTCTCAGGCAACCGCAAATACAAGATTGATAAATATTCCTGAGAAGCATGAGAAGTGTAAGTTCAAAACTTGAGCACTGTATAATATAAAATGAAGCTGTAACATTCTTTTTGCAACCCAAGCTTACACGGAGAGAATACTGCAATCGATTAGCAATGTGCTGCTCATTAATTGCCTTCAATCCACGGAGAGTATTAATTGTTTTCTTATCGCCGCCAATGCGAATGTCCTGTTACGACAGAATCAATAGTAAAATCCTTCCAAATGACTAAACAGTCTATAAAAGAAGAAACACAAAAGGACGAAGTTGAACCTCTGGATCAGCATCAAAGTCTAGCTCCATTTTGCGGTCTCCATTGTACCACAAATTATAGATGATTACTTTTGTGCCATGAGATCCAATATCATCAAACTGCCATCAGAGTCAAAATGATCACAAGTTGATACAAAAATAAATTTCAAAGATCTAAAAATGACCATCAAATTGGCTTGTACTTGAGAGCTACTAAAATATGCTCTACGTAACAAAAGAAGTTTAATTGGGAAGGTAATACATCTTATTAATTTTTTTACCCAAAAAAGAGGCTGGAATAAAAAAAACCTATTACCCTAATTAGTGGTGTAACGAAGAAACTGTACCAAGAGTTACCAAAGATTGAAATGTGCCATCGCAGAAATACGACATCACGGCCACAGGGATAATAATGAAAAATTAAAACATGATGAGGACTGAGGGTAAGGAACATCTTTAAAGAGGCCACAAAAAAAAATTGAAATAAAAAATCAGCCATATGTGGAGCCACGCCTAAGAGAAGCAGGGTAAATTTAGTGGTAGGTAATATTGGTTTTGTTTCGATGGGTTTTTTTTTTTGATATTTGTGACGGGCCAACTCGCGTGTACCTCGACTAATATCACGAGATATACCGCCTGACCCTACAATATTTGGATGTCAAGGAAACCCGTAGAAAATTAATTCCTAGGTAGGTGGCCACCATGGATTGAACACATCATAAATGGTTTCGATAGGTTATTTATATTATTTTATAATATAACTTTTCACTTATCAATAAATGGTTTGGTTTCCTTACAAAAAATAACTGAACTCCAATATGCTGAAGAGAAAATAATTGCATATAGCAATCTGAAAGACTGCCAAATATAATTTTTTCCGTTGAGAGGATCAAATACTTAAACAATAAGAAGAAAAGCCCTATTACTTCATGCAATCAGGTATGGTTTTAATGTCTTGGAACCAAGGACAATGTTGAACATATATATATATATATATTCCTACACCGTTAATACATAGAAAATGCTAGGAATTCCTATTTGAATAGGTTTACAAGTCACGCATTTTTGGGGAAAATTCAAAGAACGTAATACATTTGCTATGCAGCCAGAATATGCTGTAAAAGAAAACCTTTGAAATCTATGTATTGAAAGAAATTCCAAATTTCCCAATGGGTAAGGGAAGGATTGGGGTGGTGAAGCTATGCTGCATGCCTTTTCAAGCCCAATTTTGATTCTGCAGCAACTAGAACAAAAACAATGATAAAAGCTTACTTGCTTAAGAAGTTCAACCTCGGTTGAGTATGGAGACCACTGCATAAGTATGGAAAGGTTAGACTTATATTGTTCCCTCCCATGCAAAGTTTCCATTTTGCCACTTGATGTGTTATACCCATAATCTACCTGCAGTACAAACATGATCAACCAACAAGAGAAAGATAACAGAACCAGCAACAGTTTTGAAGTCGAAGGAGCATAAAGCAAGAAACGTTCACGAGCAGTAAAAATAGTTTCGGTGTATTATCTTAAAACAAGAAAAATGAAAAAAAAAAAAAACAATATGCATAGACTAGGCAAGAACTGTATGAATAAAAAAAACTAGGTCATGAATAGGCAGGGTTATATTGATTAAAAGAATATATAAGAACACAAGAACAATAGAGCATACAAAAGAAAAGACCTGCAAAAGGAGGAAACCTACAATCAAGTAAAAAAGCACCTGGAACATAACTACAAAGGGGCTTAGAAATAGAGGCTCACACACAAACATAGAATTAAATGAGGGCTCAAACATTAACCAGAAACATCCCCACCCCTTTATAGATTCTATTGTTTCACTCTCTCTAAACCCCCACAAAATAGTGCACACACTGACTTGCCACAAAAACTCCTCTTTCTCGCAGAAGGGAGAAGAGATAAGTGATTCCACGATCATCCCTTAGCCCTCTGTCGACATAGCCAGCACAATGCCAAATTACTAAAAAACCAGTTCCACACCTACGAGGCCATCTCACACCAACATAGAAGATGTGATCAAAATCCTATGTCGCCATCCTACCATGATACAATACACATACCCCATTAAAAAAGGAAATTTTATCAAAACTTTGTCTAAAATGTTAATCTTGCCACTCACGGATATCAAAAGACAAAAAAATAATAAAGTATTAATCTTGCCACGTAGAGCCTGTCAACTAAAAAGCTTAACCTTCTATGAAATTTTCACCTTCCATAACAAAGAAAAAGATGACTTTCCTACTAAAGAAGAGGAAGAAAAGAATTAATAGACAAATGGAGCGACGTGAGAACCCCTCATGGCATACACTCAACTAAATATCAATTTTCATTTGCCCAACTTTTTCCTTAAACATGCAAAAAATAAACCATTTTGCAATAATAACAAGGCCTTCGAAGCAGACTTGAAAACTTTCTTGTGTTATTGTTTCTTATCAAATATAATAAAATTCTTGAGCTCGTCACCAAATATAATGGAAAAACATTAACCATAAAAATATCAAAATTATCTACAATTGTTTAACGAGAAAGTGGAATTACCATAGGCACTACAATTCTGTTGTAGCCTGAGCGGGTCAAAAACGTGTAGGATAGAAGACCAATACTCTGCGTCGATACCCTGAACATGGAAAATAAACCTTAGGAAAAAGAATCCGTTTAACAGAGACATAGTCTATGAATGTATGTCCCCATTTATAACCAAAAAAAGGCTTTAGTGTTAATCATGTTTTATCAATTAAGTTTCACAAAAATATATGTATCTAATCACAAAGTCTGTCAAATCAACAAGATAAAGACATCCAAAAATGGTTGAAAAAAATATCACCATTTTAACCCAAACTAAGATATTCTTATGTACAAACTGTATACTATGTCAAATTTGGAGCCAAACCTATGATTTGTGTGCCGACTAAAGACGATAACATCTGCACCAAGTCTCATTGTGCTGGTTTTGAAACCATTTCCATCTGGAGGGCTACAAATGAACCAATAAATGCAATAGGGAAGAAGAAGCTTGAAAAGTAAAATTACAAAATGATTGTAAATTTCCATACATTTTCCAATAGCAGAATTTGACTTCTTATCTGAAAATCCAAAACTCATACACCTCCTCATTGCTTCGGGATCCATTCCACCTCCATCATCTAGAAAAAATAGTCAAATTTTGAAAAATTATTTATTAGGGCTTCTAATTGACATATATAACAAGGTTGAACAGAGAGTCAGAGGCAATACAGATTTAATGATAAAGACAAGAGAAAACAGAATAAACTGGATATCAAAAAGCATTTGGACAATTGAATGGCAGTACCTTGAATAAACAAAGCAGGACTTCCATCTCTTGGATTCAATATTTTATCCACATTGACAAAGGTGGCTCCATTGTCAATCTATCCATTACAAAAAATAAAAGTAAGAACTTATGTAGCAAGCTAACAGGATAAAGCAGAAGAACAAAACAATTTCTCAACTTACACATATTAAGGTAATATTTTTTTTTTTTTAAAAATACAAGCAAAACCACTTTTAGTGCAATTCATATGTGAACGTCATGCACTTGAAATATTGTGAAACATATGCCTAATCGAAGTTTATTTTCACAAAGGCAGGGTGGAAGGGAAGAAAGATGGAAAGATAAATAACCTGGAAAAACAAGACAATGCCCACAGAAAGGAGAAAAAAAACATCATATGAAATTGAAGTTCAACGTATACGCTGCTAAAAGATTCAGACTAGAAAATCACCTCATCAACAGCATTATCAAGCAACTCTGCAACCGCTGCAAAGAGAAATTATGGCATGTTTTATAAGAACCAGTTGATTAGAAAGGATCTTTTCTTATAATAAGAAACAAAATTTTCATTCAGGAAATGAAAAGAAGCATTAGCTTTAGATACAACTTCCCAAAGAAAAACCTCCAACAGAGGATAACAAAAAAATTAAGCTGATAAAAATACAATGCTAGAACAAATAGAAGACTGCTAAGAACGAGAACATAGACCTATAGAAGTTTATAAGGACAAAGTGCTAAAATAATACAAAACTCTGGAAGCAACGGCTGAGAATCCAATTAAAAAGGAATTGATGTAAAAGAAACAATTGGGAGATTTTGAACATTTATTTGTACCTTTTCATCAATCAATCGAAAGATGATTGAGCTTATTGGATTGCTTTCATCAAATCAAATACATACAAAAACATAAACAAACAAACAAACACACACACTTTGTGTTTAGTACCTCCAAAGGCCCATTTGTGTGACGTAGCATTTGAATGAAGGAACATAGGGTGGACATGGAGATGGCCTTTGGAACCTGCCATCAAAAGGTAAAAACATCAGAAACAAAGCTCCTGAACCAAATAGCTCTTCAAGAAGCCATCTAAATGAAAAGTTCAAGTCTGCATTACTTTGATAAAAGCAGAACTACTATTTGTCCAATTCAAGACAATGTAATTTATCCGACCATATAAACCCATGAAATATCACAAGTTTGTTTCGGTTGTTTTTTTGTATGCCCCTTGTATTGTCTTTTTTAATTATTTTCGCAATAAAAGCTTGGTTCATTATATCATATAAATTAAAACCTATTAATTTTATTAAAAAATGGCAAATCTGATAAGGGAAAATAGCATAGTACTTTGAACAGTGACTTTAGAAGCAACTCCATCATCATAGGTGCCAGCTTTCCAAAATTGTCGACTAATTGGTGCAGGACACAAGGGAGATGGAGAACTGAGGCCAGAATCATCAGCGGGAGATAGAACCTGATCCAATATACTAGAGCTACTTAGACCAGCACTCAAAACATTGGGGCTCCTATTTTCGTCAAGTCCTTGACTACCAAATTCGATATTTGGTTTTTCATGTTTGATGATATTCTTCTTCTCACCCCCATCTACTCCTGGCTCCAACTTAACGGCTTTCAGGTACGAACCTTCCTCGTCATCACTTGACAAGTCCACAATGTCAGCAGATATCATCCTGAGCAAAACATGAGAGGGTTGTTCTCGTCAAGTCAAGAGTAATACTACATAAGATATTCTACTAAACACTAACAAAACAAAAATAAAAATCAAATATTAGACAGTTGTGGTGCATAAGAGAACTCAAATAAGACAAGAAAAATGCATAAGGGCTTAAAGAGCATCTCCACAAGTAAATGAACCAATAACTTATAAATCCACCAGCTGAAACATCAATGCAAGCCAAATGAAATCATTTGAAAGAAGGGATTGATAGCTCGAGTGAACAAGAATCACTTCATTTTTTTGGTTTAGTTTGAAAAAAACCAGCCTTCATTGTTTTTTCTAGTTATATATAATAAAATAAAATACCCAACAGAACTTGATTAATATGATTCAAACTCAAAGATCAACTTAATCCTATCTATTTGGATATAAAAAAAAATAAAGTTCTTTTCTTGGCAAGATTTGTATAGAAGAGTAGACACCCAAGACCGTCTATAGATACATTATTATTTTGTGTCGTGCCTGGCCCACAATGATGTGTTCTTTGCTGATGATATAAGAAGGCCCTCAATAGACAATTCTCTTAAAATTGAAAGACCAAAATGATATTTAAATCATGAACATATATGACATTGAACTTTTTTTTTTTAATATCCGTGACTGTCCAGGCCAGCTTTCACACACCTCGACTAATGTCACAGGATATTGAACTATTATTTTTTATAAGAAATAGATCCTTCATTGAACGAATGAAAGAATACAAGGACACGAAAAACAACTCGGAAAGAAACGATATACCAATAATTAACAACAAAAATGAGCTCCTATCCAAGAGAACAAGATCAAGACCATAATTATTACAAGATCGAGTGATGCCCAAAGAGAAGCATTAAACCTAACAAGCTCTCTGTTGAGATATGTCTTGAACCCTAAACTTATTTGTAATAGAATTTGGGCTACCCTAAACCTAAACGAAATAGATAGTTGGGCTTTAATGTTTTTCGGCCTATTTGTAATATGATTTTAAGAGAGTGCACTATATAAACTCTCTTAAAACTCTAAACTCAGTTGATTAAACATTTTGTATTTTTATCTCCTTAAGTAATAAAACCGTTCTCTCCTCCATTCGTGAATGTAGCTAACACACCGTTAGTGAACCACGTAATTCTGGTGTTCTTCTTTTACATTTTTATTGTTTTCAATTGATTGTTGATTGTTGGTTTCTAACACTCTCAAAAATCCTCACCCAACTTCTCTTCCTTTCTAAAAATCTTATTATTCAATGTTCATAAGGATAAAGCCTTACAAGCCGATATTATTGAACAATCTTGATCACCGTTCCTTGTGGAACTTATACAAGCCCAATCCAACGCGCCACTATGCCTTTTAAGACATCTATCTGCATTAACAGCTAATATATCAGTTCGATTCGGGTTGGAATATGGGCTCCTACTTGGTTGAAATATTGATGCTTGAAGCATCTCTCGAACTAACTTCTCAATTTCGTTCTTTTGTGCTTGAGCATAGCAGTAAGGGAAACATTTTCATGTCCTTGTCACGAGAGATTGGTCGTTCATTAGGCATTTTGATAATATCTTGGTACCAGGATACAAATCTTTCAAACCGAGGATCATTTTCTCACCTATTTCAGCTTTGCTTTTCCTTACAAGAAACAAAGTCATCATTTCCATGGCTCTATACTCAACCCAGAACCCTTGGTCAGACGAATCCCACATTTTAACCATCCTGTAATATATCTGTTTTAATAAGGCTAGGATCTCCTTACAATGTAACCTCATCATCTCCTAAACGAATTTTGAACGTCCAATTCGTCCCGTTCATTGTAATTTCCTCAAGAGTATTAAACCATTGTATTCTCAAGACTACATCTACAGCTCCCAACTCTAGAGAAAGAAAGTTTATGATGCCAGTGAACTTGCCAATACTCAACACCACCCCATTGCATATTCCCTTTCCTTTTACTAACATTCCCGATCACAAAATCACCTCCTAATTTGTTGTTTAAATAGTATGAAATACTCGACAATTCATTGAGCAATAAAACTGTGATTAGCTCCACAATCTATCAACATTATTACCTTAAGCGAGTCAATTTTTCCTTTGATCTTCATAGTCCCAGTCGATGAGATGCCTACCACTGAATTCAACGACAATTCCAAAGCATCAATTTCCTCCACTCCTTCCCCTAAAATGTCCCCCTCAACATCCTCATTTTCCTCAAGGATTTTTAACTCCTCTCTATTTGTGTGGACTACCATATATCTAAACTCTATAGCTTTACATTTATGTCTCAAGAAAGAATGCTCATCACATCGGAAACATAAGCCTTTTTCCTAGCATGTCTGAAACTCTGTGTCAGACAACCTCTTCAACGATCCTTCTCTCGTTGATAATCCAAACATACTGCTAACTAACATAATCGTATGTGATAGCATTGGATCAATTGGTTTCCACTTGATAAGATTCACCATGGTCGACAAACTCACATTCAAAATTGTTGATTTATTCACGTGCGTTGTCTGTTGATGTCACTCTAATCACGTCTCGGTCTCATCACGATCTTCTACCAATTGAGCCATGTCTATTACTTCAAAAAGGCCCTAAGGTTTCCAACACATCACATTGGATCGAATAATCAAATCCAAACCATTGATAATCCAACAACTCATTTCTTAATTATGCCAATGGAGCCATCCACAATTCAAAAGTCTTCCAATACTCGGTCCTTGTCATCTCTTGCTTAGGAGGAAGAAACCTCGCTAACAAACTTCCTTCCTTCCTTCACTCGATACTCTCTGGTAATCAGCGTTTCATATCTGGTTAGTCACAAAACGGTTATCACTCCTCCTTCCCTTTATACCAATTCAAACCTTTCACTACAAAACTTATCATTGCGTCAATTAATTTCTCAGAGTCTGTTAGCTTATGCATTTGGAAATACTAGTCAGCGCAGAAATACCACGAATCCGAAGCCTCATGGGTAAAAAAGACATTTCAACTTTCTAGAACTTATGACAATCTATGCTACTCTCCTCCTTGCATTTAGTTAAATTTCAATCACCTATAGAGGATGATAAAATCAAAAGCTCTGTTTCTACTTCCTTCTCCTTATTCTTCTGCCCCAAGGGGTGGCACAGTGGTTGAAGCCTTGAGCTTTGAGGGTATGCTCCCTCAAGGTCCTAGGTTCAAGACTCACTTGTGACATTACTCCTTCGATGTCTCTGATGCCTTGTCTAGGGACAGACGTTGTTACCTTATTTCAAATTTCAAAAAAAAAATAAAAATCATAGTTTTCTCGTTCTCTGACTGCTACCGACTTCAAATAAAGCATAGCAATCTCAAAAGCCAACAACACGAACAATTTCGGCAAAGACTATAAGTTTTCTTCCATTGTCAGCACCTTTTAACTTAGGTTCAACATATCTTATCGGATATTATGCAATTCCTTGACTGTTTTGTCCATTCGTTTCGCCATTCTTCAAGTCCTCCCAAGTTGTTGTGACACAAGCTACAAACTCCAATCACAATCTCTCAGAAACCGCCTTTTCTCATTTACAAAGAAAACAAACAATACAAGCATAAACCATCCCTAATGAAGAAAAAAACTAATGTTTTTTTTTATATATGCGATTCTCTATGCCAGCTAACGAATTATATTTTCCATAAGAAAGACACACTCAGCAAGCTGGCCCAAAAAGTCACGATTATCAAAAAAAAAAAAGACGCACTCCAACTAACCCTCGCTATTGTTACCTTTGTGTCATTTCCTACGGTACAACTGAAGCCTATCAAGTACCTCTCAGGCCAAATACCCTACATAACTTCAAAGAAGTTATTTTACCACAGCATTATGTCTATCTCCCGTAAAGGACGATTCAATAGAACCTCTCCCAAGTCCCAAGAAAGACTGCCCATCTCCATTATGCACCTTCACTAACGCAAAAAGAACTCGTCTAACGACTACAAAAGGTAGTTACAAAACTGGCATTCTTGGATCCTCAAATCTCCTAAAAAGAATGCACAATTGCAAGTACAAAACTAAGGAAAAGTTAGAGATGTCCAAAAGGCGGGGCAGAGCATGGAAATGTCTTCCATGTCTCTGTCCCTGCCACCAAAATCAATACCCATCTCTTCAAAATTCACCTTTTTTTTTTCTGCAGAGATTCCCCACAGGGAATTTTTCCCCATGACTTTCAAGTATATCCTTAATTATTATAGAAAAATATTCATTTGAATAAATAATTTCACCATCAAATATTTTTTATCTAAAAATTAAAGAGTAAAATAGAAGAAAAGATAATTTTTTTAAAAAGAAGAAAAGAAAATTGTAAGTAGGGCAAGGATCGGAGAAACGGGGATGGGGCCTCTTTTAGCCAACGAGGAAGTTTGTTTCCCTGGCCCCATTCCCAGCCCAAACGGGATTCCCCGTCATGTTAGGGGCGAGTCCCCCGCGCGGAAAATGAACATCTCTAGGAAGAGTGTCTTTGAATGTGATTCAAAGTGTTAGCAAACTAGCACCATCACTCAAACCTCCCAAAAATAATGCCTTATTGCAAGTACAAAACAAGGGAAGAGTGTCTTGAATGTGATCCAAAGTGTTAACCATCCAAAGTAAAACTTGTCACTCAAAAAAACTTCACCTTCTTAGGTTTTTTTTTTTAAACCTGAAATCTTTCTCCACTATACCCGCCACACGTCCATAGGTCAGGCATCGAGAGAAATCAAAGAAATGGAGACACGAAAGACAAAAGCCTACGGCCACTACAACACCCTTGAGGACTTCACTTCCAGGTAATTAACCTTTTAGAGAGACGAAAAATACAAAAGCCTTGAGGCAAGGGGGAGGGACAAAGAATGAAATATACTTCAACACCATTTCTCACTTGACCAAATGGTATCCCCTCCTTGACTAGGGGTGTCCATAAAATACGATAACTTGAACAACTTGAACTATCCACCGATACAACCCACACCATCGTTAAACAATTTTTGGCATGTTCAACATCTTGTTAGATTAGTTAATAAGATTTATTCTTATCATATTGGTAGGAAGCATGCACTAACTAGCAAGATAGCGTTGTGCAATAAAAAGAGTAAGAGGAAATATATAACACACGACAACTCAAACCAATCCAACCTCAAAAGTTGATTACCTGAAAATATATGAATTGAGTTAAGTTGATTTATAGGGTCGGACGGGTTGAAAAAACCAACTCGTCCAAAAAAAAATTAATCTAGGTCAACCCAACCCAAATCATGTACACACGTCGACCTTTTCAAAAAAACTTTGAATTATATGGACGAGCAGGATGAAGAGTGAGCAGCCTATTTCCGATCTAGAGAAAATCTGGCGAGCGGCGGATTGAACAAATGACGTTATTTAGTAACATCTAACAATAGTACTCGATGCTTCAAAATAAATAATACTGCTCACGAACAAACCGCCGAGATGCGGCTGTAGAGAGCAGCTGACGTCCGGGAACAGATGATCCGGCGACCGGCGGCTGAAGAGATGAGCGGTCGAGAAATTTGGACGTTTGAAGGCGAAAAGAACACAGGTCAGGACTGACATTAGGGCAGCATAAATATGGTTGGATTATATATGTACACATTTTCTAGGTCATGTTCAAGGGATGGTGTACTTGGGCTCTGGCCCAAGATAAAAATATCCATGCCATTTTTCTTTTTTTTTCCTTCTTTATTTTTTTCCTTTTCTTTATTTTTTTTCTTATTTTCTGTTTTTTCCTTTTTTGCTTTTCTATTTTCATTAATTTTCCTTTCTTTTCTATATTTCCTTTTTTTTGTTTTTTTATTAATTTGTGACATGTGTCTTTATTCATCTAATATATATATTAGTCAGTTTGGGAACACTCGATAATGTCTCAAGTTTAGATGAGCAAAATTTCAAATTCATTAGTTGTCAAATATAAATATTTTTCTTTTTTTTCTTGTATTTGATAAATTTGTGATCAGACTATTGTTTCAGTTTATATACTAATAGACCTTGTGAACAATTATTTGATTTTCGACAAATATAAAACATCAATGTATATACTGTATGAGAGAAAAAAATGTATTTTTAAACTGCGCAAATTGTTGCCAAGGTTTCGCTATATATAATTATTAGTTTAATGGGATTTTTCATATATAATAAAAAAGCAAAGTATTTCTATTTGTAACATAAAATCAAAACTAGTTCATTTGTAGCTGAAAATCTAAATTGGGTTTTATTACCGTAGATTCATTCTATTACTGGTTGAGTTTTATAACTGATAGAAAATCATGTGCTATTAATGAATTATTTTAACAATTGTGGTGCAAATAGAATAATGCGCTCTTGAGGGTAAATTCCCTTAGTTTTTTTTTTTTTTTTTTTTTTTTTGCGTAAACTAATTGAATAAATATAACTACATCTTACAACTTTGATTTTGTGATTTTTGAAAAATAATGAAAGTTGAGATAATACTTTTATATTTAATCATTTATTAACTACAAATTAAAAGTTCGACTACTCATGTTTTATATTCTAGCTTTCTAACTAAAAATATGGTCCAAACAAGTTAATTATTTATAACTTTTTTCTAAAATCTCATTTGAAATAGTTCATATATCATATATTATAACTCTTCATCACTTGATTCCATACGCACTTTTGACCACTAGATTGCTCTATAATAAATTATTTATTTAAATAAAAAAAAAAACTTTTGAACAAATGTGAACAATAATACGTGGTATTCAAATGAATAATAAAAAATAGTATTGCACCATATATGTAACACCCCAACCTAACAAAGGCATAAATTCCTCCAAACTTGAACTTACAACCACGTTTTCCTAGAATTCTTGAGCGTAAAGATCCAATAGTACTTGCACACCCTTATAAATAACTTTTAGACGACAGTCCCAAAAACATGTTGTTTAGACCCGTTTGATAACTATTTAATTTTTTGTTTTTTAAATTTAAACTTATTTTTACTCATATTTCATACTCAATCTTTCCTACTATGTGTCTATTTTTTCTTGAAAAAGTAAGTGAATGCTAACCAAAATTTAAAAAACAAAAACAAGCTTTTATAAGCTACTTTTTTTGTTTCTAAATTTTTGTTTGGTTTCTAAAAATATAGGTAAGATGTAGACATCAAAAATAAGAAAAAAAACATATAATGAAGTAGTTGTTGTAGACCTAAATTTAAAAAACTAAAAACAAAATAGTTATCAAATGGAGGTTTAGTTAGTTTGATCCCTTACAAGCATCCTAATATTAGTCATCAAAATGTGGGAGGAAACGAATATACCAACTAAAAGAGTTAACTATCAGCTACTTAGTAATTATTCCACATACGTTAAATAGATGGGTGAGAAATAGCAAAATATATGTAAGTCGCGCACCCTTTAGCCCACCTTACATCATTTCACTTGTACATTATCCCTATAGAATGATGCATAAGTCATTCCACTTGGAATGATTCAAAACAAAATTCTCCAACCTTACTTTGTCACCATGCACC
This sequence comes from Sechiopsis laciniata, assembly GCA_037833695.1. Classification (NCBI taxonomy): domain Eukaryota; kingdom Viridiplantae; phylum Streptophyta; class Magnoliopsida; order Cucurbitales; family Cucurbitaceae; genus Sechiopsis; species Sechiopsis laciniata. Next base: position 2,606 of record JBBMKA010000141.1, on the reverse strand, counting down.
ATGCTAGTTAAAGTGTTTCCCCTTGTATGTTTCACATGAACATCCACCATAATTCCCATCTAACCACTTTAGTTCTACACCACTAAATAGATCCATACTTCTACTAAATCCACCACAATCACACTTGTACTCACTTGCCTGGGAACTCGGGCATTGGATTACCATATTAGTGATGTGTTTCACACGTAGAGGATGTTTGTTTGACATATTTAGGTAGGATTTAAGAATAGTTATATTGAAGAGTTAAAAATTGAAAGTTATGCAAAAAACTCACTTGGATATATTTTTTGTGTAGAGGAGTTAGAGTCAAAATCACCCACGCTTTCTCCCTCATTTTCATTGGGTGTGTTTGGGCCCCCGTTTATGTAAACGGTCGAATTGGTTATAATAACTCAACCGATGTTTGTCCCACCGTTTATTATAAATGGTGGTTACCTAAATCTGCATGCTCGTTTATCTAAAGCTTACATATATTACTTTTTGTTATATAACCAGCCCTTCAAACACCGTTTATCATAATCCCTGTTATAATAACTTGTCCCTGAAACACCACTTATAATAACCCACTGTTTATCATAACTTTCCGTCTATCATAACTAAATTGGTGTCCCAAACACACCCTTAGTCTATACGACAAACTTCTTTAAGTTGCAGGTGTCGTTTTTTTTCCTCCCATTTATTTGTTTTTGTTTTTAACTTAAAGCTCACGCTCTCTCCATATATATTGACATACTACCTAAACCTAAGAATATGTATTTTCATACATATATTATATTTTTTATCCGGTCTTACAATATATATATTGTCATCTTATATCTCTACATCCTAAACAAAGTTTTCATATGCAGCACAAAGAGGGTTCCATATCATATATCTCATCTCACTACCCCAAACATTGTTCCCATTAATACTCATGTAATCTCATCTCATTCCTCTTCATGCAACCAAAACAAGACTTTGGGGGTTGAGATTCAATTGGCTAACCCAACGACATATACTTCATATCCAACTTTTTTTCTTTCAAATTTATGCCAATGAGTTTTGTTTTGCTTTCCCTTTTCAATTTGTATGACCAATACGTTAAAAAAATAATAATAATAACAACCATCTGAAATAAATGATTCAAACACATGATCGTTGTATAACTAAGAATTGATCTAGCAGCCAAATAACAGTATAGTAAATCATTAAAGTGTTGATAGAATGTTGGTTCATTTCTTATTGAGCATTATTAGAGAATATGAGATTTCACATCTAAACCAATTGACAACGAGGGTAAACCTCATATTATCTAATATGATATCAGAGTCCATAAAATTCAAATGGGTATCGATCAAATAAAAATGAAATTGAGATCCGATTCAAGATTAATGAGCTCAAAAGAGGCACTATTTTGAAGGAGAAAATGGGTGAGTCCTACAAGCATTTATAAGAGATATAAATTACTCTCCTCATTACCAATTGATTTTAAGGTGGAACTCCATATTCTCTAATAAACATATGTTATTCCATACTAGTTGCACTAGCAAACAAATGCAATATATATGATCAAACAATCATCCATGTAAATAATGAAAGTGCATGTAAATTGGTCATTGCAGGAAAGAAATACATTTTTGTTAGCCAATAGTCTTTTATTTTATGACATTTATCTAATATTTGTTTCTTTCGCTTCATTATAATAAATAGTATATGAATTAATATTTCAAGCAATCACCCTCCATCAGGATCGTTACTATTAATATTGATGCAATACAAACAACAAATGAGAAATCACAAGAAATTAATTTTTAGGTAGGTAGTCATCATAGATTGAATTTATCATACTTTTAGATCATCTTTGACCACTAAATCACTTCATGATGATTAATATGGACATGATAGATGAACACTTCATGTCTTTGTTTTTTGTTTAATCCAAATTAGCCTTTTTTTTTTTAGATGATTATCATCACTTGTATACTTCATTATCTCTCTAATTCAATCAATGTACGAACAACTTTATTTACAACATTCTCCCACTAAGAAACTTTGAACCTCATGCACTCCTGACTACTATGTCATAGGAGCAAGAATTTGAAGCCAATATAGATGAAATGAGGCCAATTTGGATGATAAAACACAACATATGTGGGCCACATATTTATAATACATATATACATTTTTTTTTTCTTTTTGTATGTTTAAAATAAAAAAATAAAAAAATTATGATTCAAATTGAGTCACATATATGATCAAAAAAATATAGGCTGGACCCAAACTTTTCTTTAAACCAAATCAAGTATTATGTCTTCCATAATTTATTTATTTTCGAGACAATGACCACACATTCAAACTTCATTAACTAGTTACTCAAATTGGGAATCTCAAACAAAGTCATATTTAAACTTTGTTCTCAGATGTTAACCACATATAAGTATACTCTTGGAAAGATATATTCCAAAAAGTATACAAGAAAAAGAAAAAGTTCCAAAAAAAAAGAAGTAAAAAGATCTTACCATTAAAATATTTCCCGAGACATTAATCAATTGCAAGCAAGCTAAACGTTGGTTCATTTCATTTTATTGAATTCGTTGACTTGACTCATCATTTCCACCAAATCAAGT
>JBBMKA010000120.1:0-12619 GCA_037833695.1 Sechiopsis laciniata | reverse complement strand
ATTATAAAATTAAATATCAAAATTATAATATTTAACCACATTTATCAATTTTAAATATTTTTGTAGATGCTTTTTTTGGAATTTGTAGATAAATTTGATAGGGAAATTATGAATTATTATTTATATTTATATAAAAATAATATTAAATATTTTAAAAGGGAAAAATATATTTATATATCAACACACAAGAGAAAGAGAGAATATATATATACTAAAAAATTTAAAAAAACTATGAAGATGAAAAAAAAAGTAGATAAATAAGGGAAAATAAATATAAACAGACAAAAAAAGAGAAAAAATCTATGGAAACAAAACAAATAAAAGTAATAAACAAAATAAAGAATCAAGAAGGAAAAAATTATAACTATATAATATTTGATAAAAACATACACGGAGTGGAACCTGTGAAATTTGGAATTCTAGGGGGGCAACTACCACTATACCATTGAAGTTATTTATGAAATTTGCTAAACTGTATACTTATTATATTAAATTTCAAAAAATTTGGGTATTTTCAGCCAGTTCATTCCTTTTTTATGCCACAAATGAAATAATTTGAAAATTGTACTATACATATAATTTCTTTATTTATTTTAATTATACAATCAGTAGAAAACGGATAGATTCAATCAATAAGTAACTAATAGATTCGATCAATAAGCAATTGATCAATTTAATAAATAGGAAATTGATAGGCTCAATCAATCCTCTTATTTAAGTATAAAATATCAATTTTTTCTTCTATAACTTATGAACAATACAGTTTGAGAATTATAATAAATACTACATATTTATGTAATATGCATTATAATACAATATTAATATTTATGTTATGAGTATTATAAAAAAAGATTTGTATTATTTTCATTTTCTACATTCGCTCAAAATTAGAGTTTCGTGAGAGTGTCGTCACCAATTACTGCGACACAGCTTAAGTCAAAGACATGTCAGAAAACTTAAGAGATAACACAAGAATCTAAGTAAAACCCTCGATTCACGCCGAAAATCATTGAAAAGTACAAGAAACGACTGTCAAGAACTATTTGAAACCAGAGAGAATGATATGAAAGGTTCGTTATCCATAAACAAAATCAGGGTTTTGTTCGTCGGAGGTGGGAGTTTCATTTGCCGGAAAAGCCGATTATGGGTTTCAAAAAAATGAAAATGCAATACAGTATGAGGAGGTTGGTTTTTCTTTTGCTGGAAGTTACGTAAGTCGAAGGGGGTTGACGAAAAATCATGAGGAAGAATATGAGAAATGGTTTAGGATATAATTATTTTAAGACAAACGATTAATAAAAACAAAAAAAATTGAAAAGAGTATTAAATATAATATAGAGGTAAAATAGTATTAAAAAAGTACTAAAATCTCAAAATTAAAGAGGAAAATTAATTTTACTTGTTATTTATTTTTTTACCTAAATTTATAATTATTTTCCTAAATTAGTATAGCCAATACAATTCCCGTTAATATAAGAAAAGATGAAAATTGAAAACTACTTCCTTTTGCTGTTTCAAAAAAAAAAAAGAAAGTATATTGAAAAAAATCAATATATAAATTGAAATATAAAAAAGAAAAAATAGGAGAGAGACAAATTATTTATAAGTCTGTCGTAGTCAATTAATTAAAAATATTTTAATTGGTTTGGCCCAACGAAAAATGTGTCGAAAGAAGAGCCACATAATAAAATAATTTAAAGCCTAAATGCACTCTCTCGATTGGCTCAATTTCTTTTTCTTTGCCCAATTACCACAATTGCTTTATTTTGATCATTTAAATTAGCGGCTAATTGTTTTGATAGCTGAAAAGAAACTTGCTGGTTGCTGCAAATTACAATTAAATTCGAAAGAAGAATAAAAAAAATAATATATAAAAAAGGAAAAAATAAAACTTGAAATTCACGCAACTTGGACAACATTTAACCCGCCAAAAAAGATTCTGGCGTGCACTTACAAACCTATCCTCCAACCACTGCTTGCCACGTATCTCTCATTTGTGTTGTCATCTGAAACATTATTGGACGGTGAGAAAGGCGTTTATGACTAATTGCAATTCAATGCACCCTGTCCCAACTGCTTTTCTTTTTTTAATCTATTTTTAACCCATCTTTGTAATTCTAATGTATCTTCAAACCTCCCTCACGAAATTAGGGTACATTGAATTTTCTAGTCGATAAGAAGAGAGGAGAAAAAGTAAAAGAGAAAAGTACACTAATTTGAAAGTACGAAGTATTTATTTGGAGATAATTATTTTTTAGAGAGATTTTGCAAAAGTGTATTTTATATATATATATATATATATATAATTACAATCATTGTATAGTTATACCTATTTATAAATTTTATTTTATACTATATAGTTTAGAATTAGATGAAGTTTGATATGGCTTTTGATAGAATTAAGTAAAAGATTTGATGAGATGTACTAAAAACTAGGAGCCAACATGAGTTGGGTTGAAGAAAGTTTCAACTCAATTCAAATTTTTGGGTTAGTCACTTTTTTAACTAAACTAAAGAGATAACTTAATCCAACTCCGCTCTTATATTCATCAATACATTGCAAATATAATATATTTTTTTTATCAAATTTGTCGTACACTATATGTAAACAAAATACAATCTTCAATCATTATCATATCAAGTTAATGGAATGAATATAAATATTAAATATACAAAATATTCAATAAAAAATCACTCACTATTAGTCATACCATCATAGTTCATATAGAAAATTTCAGCTATATAATATAAAAAAAATAGTTAATTAAAATAACAAAAATAGATGACGTATTTTTTGTATATATTTTTTATCATGATATATACATTACAAAGACTTAAAAAAAATGTTTAAAAAATATTGGAAAATAAAAAGTTTAACAATAATAATTAAATAAAGTAAATATACATATAATCTAAATGATTAAATAACATAATAATTATGTTATAGGTAAAAAAAAAAATTAATAATAACTAAATAATAAATTCGGGTTGGTCAGGTTGGATTGAATTAATTTTAGATTAACCATTTGACTCAACCTATGAAAATTCCATGATTTACCCAACCTAACCCATTTATGTATTTAACACAACCCAACCCATCAAGTTGGGTTGATGGGTTGGGTTGAGTTGGTTTGGATTACTCGGGTTGTCGGATTATTTGAACACCCCTACCTAAAACAATCAAAGGGTTGAGAAATCTCAACTTCTTCCCCCTTCCTCTTTAGGAGTGTTTGTTTGCCATATTTAAGGAGGATTTATATGAGAGATTTACTAATTTCTCCTCGAAAACTTACATCAAAACGAGTTTTTACTAACCCTTTTAAAAAAAAAAAAAAAAAAACTCCTCATTTCTAATCGTTAGTTTAAAACTACTTAATTATTTCTAACCACTCATTTTATATCATTCTCTTCAAATCAATCAAAATAACTCATTTTTAACTATTTATTTTAATCATTCATTTTTTAACTACTCAAAATAACTATTTATTTTAAATCTACATTCAAATAAGGTTTGGACTCTAACTCATTTACACAAAAACCACATCTAAACAAGTTTTTTGCTACAACTCTAAATTTTTAACTACTAAAAATAACTTTTCAATACAACTCCTCAAGCTAAATTCTACTTAAATATGGTAAACAAACACCCCCTTCTCTCCTTAACTCCATCTTTTTTTAACTCAAATCTAAGTAGATTTAAAATCCAAACCCGATTCTATTTTATATATGTTATACAAATAAGTTTTGTGACTACAAGATTCATGTGATAAAAAATCTTAATTTTGTGGGTATTTATTATGTGTAAAAAATTGGCTGAGTCACACAAATGATTATTAGAGGGTCGTGAGATAACTAAAGGAATACGACCCATCAATATTTGAAATTTTCAAAAAGACTCAAGTAGAAAATTTACAATCAACAACAACAACCCTTGAGAAGCAAGGCTGACTGGACCAAACCGACACTACTTGAGATCGGCTAGCTAAGTCAACCCCAACAAGGGATTGATCAGGTTGAGCTTGGCCCCCGACCAAGACTCTGCTTAGGCCAATATGATAGACCTTCAAAAGGGGGCCGAACCATAAGCCTAGCCAACCCAAAAATGAGTTTGGCTATGTGGCTAGCCAACCTTCGAGTTGATTAGTTTACTTCTAACCCACCATTAGATCAAGCATTTTTTACCCTAACAGTAGGATCTACACCTCAAATCAACTCTTTGGAGTCCATCATACCTTTAAAATGCCATGTGTAAGAGGTAATGTGCAAGACTGAAGGAAGGAACAACAAAAATGACGTAGGGAACGAACATAACCAACGTTATAAAACGTTAATTGTGTATAAAGCTAGTGAAATGCTACCTTCAATACAATAAACCGTTATAAGTTATTCTAAACACCAAAATTCTCTCAAACATCAAAAAGTTTTGTTAGATAATTGACTTGAGCATGAAAAATCACATGACAAATATCCCACTAGTGTCTAACCATATTTGTTAGGGGTGTACATGAGTTGGGTTGGGTTAATGACAATTTTTGGACCAATCCAAAAATTCGGGTTGGTCACTTTTCTAACCCAACCAAACTAAATTTTAGAAACAACCGAACCCTATATTTTCGGGTTGGGTTGGGTCGGGTTCATCAGTTCATAATAATTATAAGCTCAAAGTGGGTCTACAAACCTAACGATAACACATTTGAGAACTGCTTCAACCTTCAAAAATCAAATTTTAATATAAGACTTATGCCAAAATGTAAAGTTCATTTTGAAAATTATATTCTAAAAAAAAGAATTCATCTTAAAATTTCAAGTTACAGAAAACAACCCTATCGCGCTCAGCCAAGAGGTTCATGACGCCCAGACTACTGCTCACGCCTGCCCTCATCGTCTCATGCCGCGTGCCCATCCTGAGTGTTAAAGAGGTTATTTTTTGCTCGTTTTGCTACACACTAGCGCTGCCAATGCGCGCGCCTCTGAAGATCAGATCCGTGTCATAGCCAGTACTAGTGTGTGAGCAATGCTGCACACCATTGCCTGCGCTCCACGCACATGCCAAAACCCCCCACCATTATGCCATGCCGCCTGGGTGATGTCGCATACAACCCAGCCAGGCGCGCCCACCAGTAACGCATAGTGTGCACTGGTCTATAACGCCCAGCGCGTGTCGCTCACGCCACCCAGGGTGTTCCAACGATGAGCCGTCGCAGCCATGCCGCTCACCAGAATGTAATCCCATGTGCCACTTTCGTCTTGAAGCCCTCTAAAAGCTTTTTTACCCGAGCCCATTTTACTCCGTTTTACGTGTTGAATCTGTTTTTGGTAGTTTTAGGTAATTCTGAGATCTCAAACTTTCGGCTTAGCCTATTTTACTCGTTTAGTCCTAATTTCACTATTTTGAATGTTAGGATCGTGTGTATGATCTATTTGAGGCTAACTAGGCTCGTTTCCTGTGGAGTTCTGTATCGACAAAAGGTAAGAGCTTTCCTTTAGGAGTTGTGTGCTCCTCATACGTGTTCAACTGGTTTAACTTGTAAGTTGATATGTATGCTTAATTTGTATCTTGGTATGATTGGGTGAACTAATGAGTATGTTAGCTAACTGTGTCTTGTAACATGTTAGTTTAAAGGATTGAATATATGTTAATTTTTATTGGTCGTTGCATGTTGTTGGGGCCTGATATTATTATTATGTCAATGAGCCGGCTGGGCACGTACTATTTGCTATAGATACGTTGTGATACATGTTGAAGCATGCTAGATTGTTAAATTGTGGATAATGTTGTTTATTGAATCTCGTGATTATCTATCTGTTGTTCTATTGCCCATTGCATGAAGTTGGGGCCTCAATATTATCTGATATGCGAGCGTGTTGGTTGGTACATATTTATTGTTAGTAACTTGTTAGGATGCTTGTATGTAGTCTCTCATATATGTTTTCCTGTGATTATAAGTTGAGCATGTAAAGGGGACTTTGTTCGTACTCTTAGTATCATGTTAGCTATAGTCTTGTCATCATCTTATTTCATGTTCAAGGTGTAAGCCTACATGACTCGAGCCACATCGAGTGCGCGATACACGTGAACCTAAGTCATACTATGGTGAGGGCCACCATTGGACGAGTTACCATATGGTGGATCTTTCTTAGGGCATGCCTAGATCCAAACTGACGTCAGAGAGTAGGTCTTCTTCTGACCCAGACGCGTAGTTGCATGTAGTATGGTTAGAGATGTGTTGGGCTTAGGTGGAGAGCTCCCTATGACCAAATAACCCTTCGACCAACTAAATTCATATATTATTTGTACGATTATTTTAAAAAATCATAGGGATCAATCATTAATATATTATATATAAAAAAAGAGAATTAATGTTAATTATAAACTTTATCTCTATATTTTCGATAGATTTTATCCAATTCTAATTAATGTACTTAAAAATAATAGCATTATTATTTATGATAAGGTTTTTTCTATTTATTTTTTAATTTTTTAAAGTACTATTTATTAGCTTAATATGCATGAATTTTAGAATTGTGTTCATATTTTTCATCTCTTGTATCGAACAAATTTCGTTAAAATTACAAGAATTCGAAGAAAATTAAAAAATATTACGCATTTACTCCATTTCAAATTCTGAAGGGGCTCTCACTTTCTCTTTTGGAAGAAGATTTATGGCTAAAGTTTTTGGGGAAATGGAAGAACATAATTTTTTAAGCTTATTATCATAATAATTGGTAAACTTAGTTCATGTTGGTGATTAAAAAAAAAAACTAGATAAATAGTTTTAAATTAACATTAAAATCTTTCATAGGAAAATTTAAAAAATATGTGGGCAGTTAATCTGTCTTGTCTAAATAGCATATATTGAATCAATTCTTAAAAAAATATTATTTAATCAATTTTGATTATAATTAACTTCATGTTTATTATAAAGATCAATTTACCATTTGTTTTAAGTAAATAAATTTACAATAGATACCAATGTCCTAATAATATCATACTTGTATCTCAAACACTAATTTTTGACACATCTACGACTATACCTGCACGCTAAACAAAGATTTTAAGTACACCATCAATTATACATGCACCACAAACACTGATTTATCAGTTATACCTGCACTCTAAACACCGACTTCCAGTATATCCTCATGTCATATCTTTATTTCTATCATGTACATTTTATACCATCCTTCAAAATCTTTATCATATTATACCATCTTATAAAATCTTTACGTGAGAGCCAAAAATCCCTTATTACTTAAAAAAAAAAAAAAAAAAAAAAAAATTCCTACTTCCTTATTTATTGGAAAATGAAATTCAGTGTAATGCTACGATTAAACATATTAAACACTAAAGAACAAATCATAGTTTGAAATTTCAACTCAACAGTGGTATCGTATAATATCTCTTGAGCGTGTAATTCAAGAAATCAATCTTTTTTTCTTCAATTGCTTTTTACAAGTGCACTTGATGAATACAACAAAATACTCATTCACACTAGAATATATTCTTATGTACATGATTTTAAACAAAAGTTTTAATTCATTTTGAACAAAATATTCTTGAGATCAACAACGATAACAACATATCGAATGAGTCATTTGTGCAATAGTTTTATTGTTTAGTTGTAAACCAGTTCAACACCATAATTACAACTTCGATCCTGAGAATCGATATTTGACTCTCATTTATTTGAGAGTAGTAATATTTTTTATGTAGGGTTTGTTGTTCTCTCTCCCCTATGTGTACTCAAAAAAAAAAAAAAAAAAAAACGATACCAATATCAACATCACATAACCTCTTTTCTTCCCTAATTTGACTGAAGAAAATCCAAAATTTTTGCTATACAATATTTTAGATCATAAAACGTGAATTAACATAAACTACATATTTGTAGTTCAACATTCTTCACAAAAATTATACAAGGAAAATATATAAAAGAGAAAGAGAAAAAGTTAGGCAATTGTCAAAGTCATTATATGAAAGTAGAATTTTGTGTTTTTTGGGTAAAATTTATTGTGCAATGACTAATAATAAAAGTATATGTTATTGAGATATTAGAAAAGGGCTTTATGTCTTGTTGAGGCATATGTAATAAAAATATAAAGTTAGAAATGTTTGAAGTTTGCATTTGTAATAAAAAAAACAAAATCCAGGACTCATTTATATATTTTTTACAGAGGAGAAAAATTATTCTCAAAATGTTTTACATACGAGGATTTTTATTTATTTTTTTCTTAATTTTAATTTTTTTTTTACCAAAAAGATGAGGTACAACCACCCCTGCATTTAATTTACATTAAAAAAAAAAAAACCCTGCATTTATTTTGCACGCAACTTTACTATCTCTACCATAAATTTAAAGTAATTAAGGACCCATTTTTAAGACCAAAAATCTATACAAAAAGTGTGGTCGATACCAAAATTTCAAGTACTTCAATTTATTCATGGTTTTACCTTTATAGTTTTTTATGTATAAAGATGAGGGATTTTTCATGTAAAAAAAAAAAAAAAAAAACTCAGTGGCATCCGCATATATCCAATGACTGAATCTCCCACCCCTATTTGTTGTAAATTGTAAATTCATAAAAAAAATAAAAGAAATTACATGACAAATATCAATTTTCGGGATGGAATCTATGATCGTAGATTACCATTGTACATAATTCTAGTTGAACTCACTTTATTTTGAGTGTTTATATTACCTTATATTGTAATGCAAATTTTGTAAATTTTGTAATTTCCATATAGGGAGGAAACGCCTGCATGTACTTAGAATAGGAGCGTCTAATTTCTGCCCAGAAAGAATATAAACTATAAATCAAATTATAAAGTTATGGTTTATTAAAAAGAAAATAAAAAATTGTCCCTTGAATTTCGTTCCATCATTCTATCCCATCCTTGCAATTATTTTCCTCATTTCTCAAAGTTACAAATTTGAGCAAAACTCGCAATTCTATATTTTGGTTATATGGCACCATGGTGTACAAAAATTCTTACAAATAAAAATACAAAAAAAGTATAAATTTTTGTGAGTGCCCCATAAAGTAAAATGTAGAGCATGGGTAGGGAGAGTTTTACTTTACAAATTTATTCTTCAATATTTGATCCGGTGTTTAATTCTTTTATCAAAATAAAGTTATTAGAAAAAAAGAAAAGAAAAGATATCGGTAGTTTTGTAATCACAAAATGTAACGTCGTACCCATATAGCATAGGTAATCGCAACACAAAAAACAGTAAGGTAAAATATAAATGTAGTCTCTATAGTTTGAAGAAAATTAATACTCATGATTTAAAAAACTAAAGTTTAATTCTTATAATTTGAAAAAAATTAAAATTTAGTCTCTATGGTTTAAAGAAAATTAGATATTAGTCCCTATAATTTAAAAGTTATAATTTAGTCCTATAATTTTAGAAAACCGAAAATATAGTCATATAGTATGTAATTGTTGTCGTATTAAATACATGAAAATTCACTATTTATACATAAATGATGTGATTTTTTTTTTTATTATATCAATTGTTTAACTCATAATTTCATACACATGAATAACTAACTTTCAAATGCATAACTCACTAACGATTATAAACGACAAAGACTAATTTTGTGGTTTTATTAAATAATAGAGACTCAATTCTAATTTTTGAAACTATAGGGACTAAACTATTCTACATATTTTCAACTATAGAGATTAAACTTTAATTCTTAAAATTATAAGAACTAAATTCTAACTTTGGGTTAAATTTATATTTTACTGTGAGAAGTTATACGAACATTTATGAAATAACGCAAAAAATAATGAATCAGTAAAAATCTATTCAACTTTAAATTTTACGTACCAAGTTTTACTATTTTTCTCTTCTTTACCTATCCCTTATCCTTTATATACAAGTGAGGGAATTATGAAATTAAGGATAATATCTTTATTATAAAATATTTCCCAATAAAATAAAAATTTGAAACAATATCATTGATATATATCTTGAGTTTCATTAGTTAGCAATCAAATTCATGTCCCAAACTTATTTGTGATTTGTGATCATGAACTTTTTATTTGTGATTATTGGTGGGATTTGAAAAGGGAAACTTATATATTTTAGAGTAATTATATAAGATTATATTAATTTAAGTCGTTAATTTAAAGTTTTCTAGATGAAATCCACATATTATAGATTAGCTAAATTGCTTATACCAAAAGAATGAAAATTTTATTGGGAAGATCAAATTCTTTCAACTTAGTCAAGTTTTGTTTAGGTGCATGTACTTTGATGTTACTTTGTATTATTACTAATGGTCTATTTTGAATGGGTCAGTAGTGCAATATTTTCATTGTTTAGTTGTAAATCAGTTCAACAACAGTATTATAGATTTGATCTCGAGAATCGGTATTTGTTCTCCCTCCTCTAATATATACCAAAAAAAAACCAATTGTATATTTCAAATATATAACCAAAACAATATACCAGTTTAATATAATAATTAGCCGTCCTAATCATACAAACACCTATGTCTTCTAACTAATTACGTCTTTGATGCATCTACATCTCTTGAAAATATTTCATTATAAATGAAAAAAGAAAATAGTTTAGAACCTGCAAGTTGCAACTGTTGGGACTATATATATTGGAAAAGGAACAATATATTTATTTTAAAGTAAAATCTAACTATATTTGTTTATACCAGGAGAAAAGAAATGACATCTCAAATTTTGTTAATACATCGATATAAGATCATAGTTCATCCTTATTCAAATTTTGTTTGAAAAAAAAAAACTTATATATTATAATATTATATTAACGAGTATTTATAATAAATAATACTGATATTAATAAATATTTATAATATTTTATTAAAACGTTTTAATAATTATGAAAACAAATAATTTAAAATTTACGTACATTTATAATTATTTTGTAAGAAGAGATCTATTCAATTTTTTTTTATTTTATTAAATTCAACAATTAAAAGTGTATTCATCATATAAAATATCATCAACGTTCTGTTTTGACTGCACACATGTTTCATAACATTCATTTCCCTTTTTTGGCTAATGCATTTTTCCTATTTAAGAGACACGCGTATTGGAATTATTCTAAAAATATATATATACTCTTCTCCATTCCTTCATTGTTTAAAAAAAAAAAAAAAAAAAAAAAAAAAAACATATTATTTGTGAAGGCAGATGAAGAAAAAGGCCAAATTAATATATATATGTATATGTGTGTATATTATAATGTAATTAATTGAGAGCAAGCAAGCATAAAAGCAACGCAACAAATTCTTCCCTCTAGCTAGAGACCCGACTTTATTCTTAGAACATATAATTAAATTGAACTTTTTATTTCCCCTTTTTTTCTTAATGCTCAATTTTTCAATTACTTAAAAAGCTTTACGTGAAATAGAATCCATTCTGAAATGTCCACCTAACTTGACAAAGTTGAGGACATCTATTATTTTTGTTTATCTTGTCTCAAACCTTTTCATTTTGGGTTTTCAGTTACATCCTGATCCATCCACACTTGAATTATTGTACCCATTCTTTTTTAGCATGATTTATTTTATTATATATATATATATATGATATTCATGACTGTCTGGGACAGCTTGTGCATACCTCGATTAATGTCACATGACTTAACTTATTTTATTATATATCATACCGTGAGTAAGGAACTACCTATCAATGATATTAATATTTCTCATTTAATATATAGTATTACATAGTTTGTTCATATCTTTTGTTTAATTCATCATGGTTTGTGCATTTCTTCTGATACTTAATGCTTGATCTTTCTTAGTTTAGGGTTCTGAAATGAAATCTTTCAATATCTGGTACAAGGGAATCTTGTTTTGTTTTCAATTATGAAGTTCACTTCCCTTGAATGACAATTAGTCGTTAATCTAGAGAGTTTACTTAATAAAACCAAAGAAATTATTTTAGTAAAGATTATTAAGCACCTTTTAAACCATGGTTTGTGATAAGATAAAGGAAACTTACTAGTTAGTCAGGGCCCGTTTGATAACGTTCTTGTTTCTTGTTTTTCGTTTCTGTTTCTGATTTTTTGAGAAACAGACTTGTTTGATAACCGTTCTCGTTTCTCGTTCTTAAAAATAAAAAAAAACGTTTCTCATATTTGGTGGAAAAAGTAGAAACTGCTGAAAGTAGTTTCTTGAGTTCCGTTCTTTTTTTTTTCCTGAAAGCTAATACTTTATGTGTTTTATAATAAAAGGTTACTCAAATTAACAAAAGAAAGCTACGGCAGAGTGGTTAGGCGATTTAGGCAAATTTCAAACATTTGCACTTGGTCCAAGTTCAAGTCCTATTTTGGACTTCTTTTTTTTGCAATATTTTGCAGTTTTTTATTGTATAAATTTTAAAATTTCTATTTAGTAATACATTTTGAAATTATAGGTGATTTCTTTGATTCCAAAAAAGAAAAAAAAGTCGATTTTAAAATTTTAATTTTGCAGTTTTTATTGTATTTTTGGTTTTTTAATTTTTGGTTTTTTATGGTATAAATTTTAAAATTTCCATTTTGTAATACATTTTGAAATTATAGGTGATTTCTTTGATTCAAAAAAAGAAAAAAAAGTTGATTTAAAAATTTTGTAATATGCCTTC
>JBBMKA010000109.1:0-12619 GCA_037833695.1 Sechiopsis laciniata | reverse complement strand
GGCTAGAAGAATAGCATTAACATCCGGAACCTATGGTGCTTTTTCCTCATTATGTGACATGTTGCGAATGTCAAAATGGACCTCTCCACACTTCTCACAAAGATTTTGCTCGGGACACTCGTGTTTAACACTCAAAGGTAGGCTTTTGGTACTAGGTAAAAAATGTAAGGGTTGGTCTAAAAATTTGGTGCAACTTGCTTTAAACTTGATATAAAATCAATTCAACAATCAACTTTCACAAACTAAACTAGAGTATTTCGACTTAGGATCAACAGCTCTAAATTAAAAGCAAAAAATAACAAGAAATTCAATGTGCCTTGGATCCTTGATATTTTTTTTTTACTACAGATTTTTTTTTCTTTTGCTACTGTTTTATTATTATTATTACTATTATTTTTTTTATGATCTAAGACAAAACAAATAGATTTCTAGAAAGTACTTCTAAGAATACACTTGTAATTGCTTGAAAAAAAATTAAAAAAGATGAAATTAAAAGTAACAAACACAAAGTAAAGCGAGAGTCGGTCAAAGAAAGTCGAACAAACACTTTGATACCAAATGATAAGCGCCAAACGTTGCTTGAATTTTACAAAGCTAGAGGTCCTTCTAGAATCCTTGCAAAAACTCACAATGAATGCTAACTTAGATCACACTTAGAATCTAAAATTGTCACTCTTAGACCCCAAGACAACTCACTCCAGAATTTGTTTGATCAAAACTAATCCAATGAATTGATTTAACTTCAAACCTAAAGCAAGATTTTGAAAGAAATGAAACACCAAATAGGGTTCAAGAAAACACAAGTTTTAATTCATAAAATTTGTCCAAAATGATGTATTACAAGCCATTTTAAAAGCAAAAAAATTCGTGCATGCTTTGGAATACAAAAGGACTAAAAAAGCTAATAAATGCATTTTGTAGAAAATAAGACATAAGAAGCCAAAAGTCAATTACATGGCTGAAATGCTGGACAACAGGATAGATATGCTTTTAAATAGACTCAACCAACATTTCTAGAAGGTCCCTTGCAATTATGAGCATGGTTGGCAAGCATTGAAATCAAAATATCCCAAAATAAGAAATCTAGAAATTTTTTTATTTAAAATTCTGACATGTTGTGATCTTCCAAAATAAATGATGACTCTCATACCATCTTCACTTCAATCTCTTCTTCACTTGTTGTGCTAATGTTGTAAATAAATTTGGCCTGAAAAAGTTTTATCTCTTCTTGTGCATTGGCAAGCTTTTGAAGATGTAATATATATGTGTAAGAACCTGACTCTAAAACAGTCCTAAACCCGATTCTTACTGAACATGCATGGTTCAAAACATTCAACTTAAACTTTAAACCAACCATTAAAACAATTTCCTGTTTATTCATTCAAAACGGTTCATAAGATAAAACATAGTTAAGCCTCTGGCCAGAGTTATTCAAAACAAGTTTAAAACATGAAATCATTTATAACCCATCGATCCTGCATGCTGAATTAAGACAATAGAATAAAAAATAAAACAACCGACGCCCATGATCAAGCAGCTCCTCCTCTAGCCGTCCCGGTGCTGTCCCAAGTTACCTAGTGGCAAAACCACAGAAATAAGAGTGAGTACAAAGGCACTCAGTAAAAATCCCCAACCGGGGTACAGTATGCAAGTCACATCATCTAGCATCCTAGCATACAAGCAGAACATCATCACAAAGGCAATCTCAACACAAGTACAATCATAGCATGCTCAAACCATCGAAAGTCTCTAACTCTCGGCTAAGGACCCACTGTGGATCTCCAAATAGGGTTATCAAAATAACCTCCAGAATCTTGAGGGTCTCTAACTCTCGGCTACGGTGACCAGCTCACTAGGCTGATCCTGAACACTTGGAAGAGTACCAAAGCGTCGGGCTCTAAACTAAATGGAAGGTGTACTAATACACTAGCCCGAGGGAGCTCTCTTCCCGGCATCTAATGAACATAGGCGCACACCGCATGCTCCTGAAAACTGAATAAATGTAGGTCTACATAAACTATGTCGGTCCAGGTGCACATGCCTAAGACTCGGATAGGTGAGCACTGATCCACATCAGGCAGAAGGCCCTCGACACCATACTGAGTCAGCTTGAATCACATCCAACGCCTGAAGCAAAAGGTCGTCCCAAGGCAGGCTTGCACCAAGGAAAGGACCCCGCTCTAGCAGGCCACAAACTAGGTTTATGCCTTGGTGGTAGCTACTCCACACCCAGCTGCCGGGGGCAAGGAATCTGTCCTCACAGCCTGACTGGTAGGGACACATATGTTGGTCCACTCTCAGCCTCTAGATGATGACAACCTAACAAGATCTAGCTAAGAGGAAGTACCCTAGAGCTAATAGTGATCAATATCAATATCATTGCACAATAGCATACAACATATCACAATCACAGATAAAACAGTAACCGCAACATAGTAGTGCAATCCAGGGTGCATAAATCTACATGCAAGATCCTATCAGACGAGCCATAAAATCTTATCCACTAACATGTATATCGTTAGACAATAAACAAGCAAGCCTATATACTAACAAGTTCAGCAACATGAGCATTGTTCAAACACCTATCCATTATAATGCTTAGAAAACAGTAACACACAACCAGAAAACTATCAATGTCAAGCTCAGGGTCCACACAACCCCGGTAAGGAAATCCTTACCTGAAGGTAGGCAGGATGACAACACAAACAATGCTCCTTGAGCTGCAGAATACCAACACGAGTACAACCTAGGCATAGCAATTAACAAGCACACAATTAATATCTAACAGCTAACAACACTAGGTATCCAAAGGCACAAGGCTCGGGAAATAATAACCCTAAATCGAGAAGTCAGGCTCGGCAGCAAGGCTTCGATGATGGTGAAGGCAAAGCTGTCGTGGACGTGAGCAGGAACGAGAGCAGACTTGGCGAAGGAGAAGCTGCGGGCGAACATCTCGCTGGGGCAAAGGGTTCGTTGGAGCGAAGATCGAGGTGTCAGTGCATGGTGGATCGGCTTAGACAAGCGAACGGGCATGGACTCAGTTACGAACTCAAGCGTGCGAAGGCAAACGGTGAAGAGGAATGGCGACCGCGAGACTGAGGCAAATGGGCTGCTTGCGAACACGCTGCGGCTCTGAATGTCTCGACGAAGGGTTCACGGAATTGGGCGATGGCGACGCTGCAGAAAGGAGACGGAGGCACAGCTTAGCGATTCCTCGGCTAGAATTTAACAGAAAAGTCTCGAAACCCCGATTAATTACGAAACTACCTCTGAAGGCAAAATTATCAAAATGCCCCTAAAGGCTCAAACTGACCTAACGGCCCAACCGAACAACCGAAATAGCAACAGAACATACCTAGAGAACCGAAATGGAAAAATGGGCCATTACATATGCCTCTTGAATCTTCTTTACCTTGCTCCTTGTAATAGGTCATTCACGTACATGCAATGGATCAGTTATCTGATTCGTATCACCAATAGTTACCCCAGTTTGCAACAGCATGTAGCGTGCGCGCACACGCATTAAATTTGAGAGGACAGCTCCCTCGGACTAGTGTCATCAGTACACCTTTTCGTTTAGTCTTGAGCCAGACACTAGGTACCCTCCCAAGTGCCAGGATCAGTATAGCGAGCTGGTCACTAGCTGAGAGTTAGAGACTCTTGAGGTTTAAAAGTTAAGTTGGAAATTAATTATGAGATTTATTGGTTGACTGTATTGCATGTTTGCTAGAATGCTAGATGTTATGTTGTTTGCGTACCGTACCCCAACTGGGGATTCTTACTGAGTACCATTCTTACTCACCCTTATTCTGTGGTTTTTTCGCTAGGTAACTTGGGACAGCACCAGGATAGCTAGAGGAGGAGCTGATGAATCATGGGAGTTCGTTGCAGTTATTCATTTGTTATTTAATTCATTATCGATTCAGCATGTTGGTTAGGGACCAAATCCACTAGTTTTCATTATTTAAACAGTTTTAATAATCTCTGGCTAGAGACTTGAATAATGTGTTTTCTTTATGATTGAACTATTTATCTTTTTAAATAAAGAGGCTTAATTTTTAACTGTTTTTTGCTATAATGTTATTTGAATCATCCATGCCGAGTAAGAACCGAGTCTAGAATGGTTTTAAGAGTCGGGTTCTTACACAGTAGGATTGATTTGAGGATTGGTAAGCCTTGTCCCTTAAGGTTGTTTGAGTTCTTGCTTGTTGAAGTTAGTTCGGGCAGTGGCCTTGACTACCTCAAGCATAGTAGAGAATCTTAGGAAGTTGGACTTCCTCTTGTTAATGTATTTACGTAGATTTAGCTAGCCCGAGCAAGTGAAAGAGGGCCTAGTCTGAATGATAGGGTGAGTTATTTTTCAAGTCAGGTAGTTAGAGCCTGAATTGTTGTGAGATTTTGGATGATACTCTCAGTTAATGGTCTATATGAGAATTTCTTGTCAAAGAGATCATTGGTTACCTTGTTCTGGTGTTGTGTAAGAGGAAGGTTGGTTTTTTCTTCTATGTTCGTCTCTGGGTTTGTTCCCAGTTGTGCAGATGCTCAAGACGCATTAAGAGCCTTGTGACCCTATGTAAGTGGTTTAGAACCTCTGTAAGAAGGTGGTTGGCTAGTGAAGAGTATTCGTCCTTGAGGGGGTTGCATCCTTCGGACCCTCGAGGAGTTGGGTCGTGGTGACTTTTGGAAAATGATGTTTCTGTTTCATTTTTTGGGGAAGCCTGTGGTTGGAAAAGTTGAGCTTGGTATGCTTGGTCATCGTATTTAGTTGTGCTTGCTGTCTTCAGTCCTCGCTTCTCAAAACCTTAGGAGCTTGAGCTAAGGGTATGGGGTTGGTTCGTCTGTTGTGTTTGGTGTTCTTCAGGGTGTTATGTTATCACCATTGAGATAGCTCTTTCGGAGGACTTAGATGGCAAAAGGAGTAGATCCCTTGTCTTCTGAGACGAATATGGAGAAAGAAAATTGTTAGGACTCGAGTTTTTTTTTTCTTGTTGTAGTTGACCAATAAAGTTGTTCAGAAAATTCGTGCTAGGATGTTCACAGCCTAAAGCTGGCAGGAAAGTTACGTCATTGTTCGGCATCAAGATTTGGAGTTGGTAGTGGAGAATCATGTATTCTTCAAGTTTGTACCTATAGAGGTGTTTTGAGTTTTGGTAAAAAGGGGAGCATAGTCCCAAATTCGTTGGTCGTTTGAAATCCCAAAGGGGATTAGCGGAGTTGACTGCACATTAGCTTTACCTCTGTCCTGATCATGCTTGCATGAAGTGTTTCACGTATTCTTACTCAAATAGTATGTGCGGGACCCTTCCCACGTGTTTGATTTACGAGACGTGATGACTCTCAAATAGAGTAAGAATTATAAATACCCTTAGATCATTGTTTGAGTTTATTGTTGAAAATCCAATGTTAGAAAGGTGAATATAATAAGAAAAAGGTGAAAATAGCTAATGCTTACCCATTAGAGGAATTAATTGAGAGATATGAATTATAGCAAGAAAAATGGCAGAATTAGGACATTTAGCGCGGATTTAGCAAAGCTTATGCTCATAAACTATTTTTGTAGGAAAATGAGATACGGAACTGAGAATCAAGATGCGCGATTCTAAGTGGAGGAACGTTCGGAGAAACGCCAAGGTGCCATAAATGAAATAAGGAAAGAATAAAATGAAAGTAAGATGTTGACTAACAGGACACTAGAGAGACAAATTGCTAAAATCACGAGATTCTTGCCTTAAACACACAAACATAATTGGTAAATTCATACAAGGAAAGATATCACGTCAATCGATCCGTGCCTATTATGGAAGATTCGAGGGATGATTATATAAGGAAACTTCTTTAATAGGATTAAAAGGGAGGTTCAGAGAGTTTTTCATAAATCAAGAGTTTTACATTGTTTTCTCTATTTTTCTTATTAGACTTATTTCATTTAAGCAATACTATTTCAACATGTTTTCCATATCTGTATTTCTTGTTTGTATGATGAACTAATTTCGCTAAGGCAACACAAGGGAAAAGTGATTAGTTTTAGCATGTGTTAAGAATGAATAAGAAGGGCGTAAGTAGAGCATGTTAAGTAGGAGCAAATATCAACAGTAAGTGTCAACTGACCATCCACACGTACTAATAGGTTGTAAATTGGAAGAGGAAATAAGCTAAGTCTAGTTGCATGTTCAGTAGGTTAGTATTAAGTCTTTAATACTTTAAATTGGAGCTTAGGAATAATCGTGTAACTACTGCATACATAGTGCCGGCTGATCATTACATCAAATTGCAGCGGAAGTCAGAATTGAAGTTTGAGTGGCATAGTATGATAGTTACCCCTTACCTCATGTTTCTTTACAATGCATTGTTAATTCTTTACACGAGTACCCTGATTTAGCCTTACTCTCTCACAATCTGTATTACAACTGTTTTTATTTCATTTATGTTATTCAACACAATCAATCACAACAACCATTCGTTTATTTCTGTTCAATTCTAAACATCACAGTAGATAAATCATAGTCCCTGTGGAGATCGATAATTTACGTGTTACTTACTGCAGACTGCGTATACTTGCCCGAGTGCTAATTTATTGCACACTAGGTAACTAGGTTTTCAACAGTCAAACCGTTGTAGTGAGTTAAGGATTTGAGTTATGAGGAAGAGCCCGTGTCAGAAAAGTATTGAGGATCCGGGGGATCAGTTGGTTAAAGTCTTTTGGAGGAGTCAGCCAGTTGAAAGGGATATTTGGGAGCGCAAGGAGGATTGTGTCCTTGTTTTGGGTTATTCCTACCTTAAAAGACTTTCGAGGACGAAAGTCTTCTAAGGGAGGGAATATTGTAACAGCCCGACTTTTTCCACCCCTTTGTATTTAAGGTAATTTTAGGTAATTTCGACGTTCTGAGTTCGATTTTGTGGGTCTAAGGTGCTAGTTTTAACCTATTTGTTTGTTATAGGTCACGGAAGTCTTGAAAAGCTTCTAGGAGTGCTATGACTTGGCGGATTGTGTAGAACCTTTGGATTTTGGCCAAGGTAAGGGTATTCTTCATCTAATCCTAGGCTTAAACTGTTAGCTAGTATGTTATAAGTATAGCTGTTGAATGCGTTCATGGATAATTAACTGTTTGATATTCATGTTGATATGATACCTGGATATCTGGTAGATACGACATGCTTGTATAACATAATTATGAACGGTCTCATACATATTGTTTATTATATGAGAATATCGTGTATATGTAAGGCTCTATTTGATGAGCATGTTATAGATGTTACACATAGGTATTTTTGTTGTTGGCTCTACTAATATAGATGCTCTGATTGTTTTGATTGAGATACCTTGATAGGTAAACATGTTGTAAATGTTACACACGGATAACAATTTATGATGCCTGTGTTAATCATAGAAGAAATCAATGTTGTTCAGAGGTTAGTGCTCATTATTACTATTCAGGGGTTTATGCCCATTATTACTAATCTGGGTTTATGCCCATTATTACTATTCAAGGGTATACCCATTATTACTTTTCAGGGGTCTATGTCCATTATTACTATTTAGGGGTTAGTGCTCATTATTACTATTTAGGAGTTTATGCCCATTATTATTATTCAGGTGTTATAGCCCATTATTACTATTCAGGAATTTATGCCCATTATTATTATTTAGGGGTTTAGTGCCCATTATTACTATTAGTGGTTTGTGCCCAATGTGCCTGAGGAGTTTTGTAGCCAATGATTGCTCAGGGGTTCGTGCCCATTGTTTGTTATTGATAAAATATGTAGCGTTGGTCTTAAAACTGTGCTTAATGATTTTGTCCAGGGATTCTTACGGAGTTAAAGACTCACCCTTTTCTCTATGGTTTTCCACAGGTACTTGCGAGATGCATTGGGATGATTGATTGGAGCTGCGACGACCATGTGATGTGTCTATTATTTATTGAGTCATAATTTATGTTGGCATCATTATCCTTTTTGCATGAACTGGGTTCTGAAGCATGGTTACTTCAACAACTGTATTTATATGTCTTTCCATGTTTTCACTAGGGTTCCCTGATAACTGATTTTCTAAACTTGGGTTTTTTTCATGAGATTTTAATAAATGAACGTTTTGTTTTTGTTACACTTTAAGCTCATGCATTTATAGTAGAGACCTAGATTGAGACCTTAGATCGGGTTGGATCTTTACAATTATATATATTTTTAAAGTTATTTCACAGCTTATTATATAATATCTCCTCCTGAGTATAGAAGAGCTCTATATTTCAGTAAGAATTACATAATATATTCATTATTTGCTTGTGTTATATTGGGCATTTTCGGGGTATTTTTTGCAATGGTACCTTTACACACTCCCACTTTTCTTATTTGATATTGAATAATTGAAAAGAAAACGAAAGATCACAGCAACATAGAAACTTTTAAAACTTTAAAGTGAAAGAAACTAAATATATCAATGACATTTATGTCTAATTTATGTTTCATATATATGATAATGATAGCATCCATAGTTCAACCGAACCATCTAACCCATGGATGTGATAGGAAACAAATCAATTTTTGTAAAGCTCTTATACCAATTTGTAGAATTTAAATGCACACAACAAAGGCAAATAGGAACAATCGTGCTAGCTTTTCGCTTGCAAAATTGGAGAGACAAGACACACAACTTTCTCTAAAAAACACTTTACTTTATTTCTCTAAAACTCTCTCAACAACTTTTCTTCCTTTCTCTACATTTCACAATGAAATAAGTCACCTATTTATAGCTTTATTACAACTTGGTCTCCAAGTTCTTACAAAAAACATTTCCCATTAATGGCTCAATTAAGGATCCACTAATTCATTAATTAGCTTCTAAATTGATAATTCATTAATTCCTTAATAAAATGTTAACTTATTATATTTAAAACGAAATAATAAATTTGCATTAAAGTTTATTCAACAATTTTATTGACAAGATTGAACTGTTAAAAGAGGAGGACATGACCATTTTTTGAGCCAATAATATACTATGAGATAAACGAAATACATTCTTAAATTCTCGAAAAGTTAAACATCCAACATATGATCCTAAGAGAGGGGCGTGTGCCTTACATACGAAAGAAAGTTATTTTTTGTCAGAGTTGCATGTTCCAGTAGATGTTACGATCGTATGTTAGGATACCTCTATTGGATCTAGTTGCCAGAAGCATTGAAGTGAAGATAATGACAAAACCCTTGTCGACCCCATGTGGAATAGTGTGTGGATTCAACAAATATAATAACCAGTTAACAAATTATTGCATTTAAATTTATTGATCATCACTGATGTTGAAAAGGCAGCCATATATTGAAAACTTTTCTTAGGTGGAGAAACCATAGTGTGAAGAAGACCCACAACCCAACTCCAATCAAATTGACAAATGAGTGAGACGAGTCACCGAGGTTATTAGTAAATATTCACCATATGTCCTAATTAATGAAAATAAGCTATCTATCTAGCTGCCCTGCTTTACTGCAAAAGGCGGTTAAATGGTTATTATATAAACAAAATGAAGACATCTATTGGAAGGGCAAGAAATTTAAGTTAGCAAGAGTATATATTGGACAACATTCAACATGAAAGAGCCCTCGGACCAATCTCAATCCTTAAAGGAATACCCTACAAATTCAAGTCCTAGTTAATGACATTAGATTTTAAGTTAAGAGAACAAAAATGCAAAATGTGAGGGGCATAAAATCTAGGTTGGAATCATGGATGATAAAGGAAAAATTTGAGCACCCAAAACTATTAGTGAAATCATAGTAAATGTCTACTATCTATAAAATATTTGAGAAAATGTCTAAATGGGAAGGAATTGAAATGGATGTCTATTTTGGATATTGGAGGAGGAGTGATAAAATATTTCGACCATTTATGCCCTTTTCAATTAATCAACATTTTAGGAATTAAAATTAATAAACTATTTCACCCCACCATTTTAGGAATAAGAGTGGTTTCTACAACAACTGCACAATCATTTGCTCAACTAATTATATTAGAATAACAAAATCCTAAATTAAATTTAATAATATCTAATTTTAACAACATTACATTTCATCCTAACCACTCAGCACATCACTTTCAACTCATAATAGCCCTTAATTGTGTCTTGTTCGCCAATTTTCATTTGTAACAAATTAGCAACCTCCCATCACTGATTCTCATTTTTATTTTAGTCATTTTCACCAATTTTCACTTGTCCATCACCGATTCTCATTTTTACCAATTTCTCCTTCTTCTACCATTTCACCGAATTCCAAATTTTGTAGTGAATCCCCAAATAACATTTACTATTTTTTCTTATTCTTACGATTTCATCAAATCACACCATAGGCATCTTATTGTCTTGTGTGTTACTTTTCAACTGTAGGGAGAAATCGGTATAATTTCAAATGGAGGTTACATCGGTTACGGTCGTCTTTAATGAAAGTTGGAATGAGGGAGATATTTACTTAAACTACAATACTGCCATGGTTGATATCACATACAACATCCCCATATCCCTACTGGTATCCTCTATCAAGGAAAATCTGGGTTTGGACAAAAATTCAAAAGTCATAAGCATATCACTATATAAAGATGGGGCACACAAAGAAAAGGCGGATATTGAAGGATGACAGGGAAATCCAATGGATGTACAACGGGTTTCGCTGGTAGTATGTACCGAGACTATCGTATCCTAGTTAACATCATCCAGACACATACCGAGATGTACATCCGAGGGGGAACAATTTTGAGCTTGACGGAGACGTCCGACGAACAACAGAGAAGCTTCGCCTGGTGTGTTCTTGGTTGCGAGGGGGAAAGATTTTGAGCTTAATGGAGGTGGAATGAAAGGAAACTCGTAGATGGAGGACAAGGGGACTTGAGCTTCGCCGGACATCTTCTTTTCGACCATTCAGCTCCCAAAATTGAAGTCGAAGAAGATCTTTTGATTGATTTACCTTTTTCACAACATTTCGAAAAAAACGGGAGCGTATCTACTAACATGGACATGGGATGTACACAGATATTTCATCCCTCTCGGAAAAAAAAATGATTTGAAAATTTAATATATCTATATATTTTTTTTTTTTCTTTTTTAAAAGCTAACGTAATTATCTGTTTTGATTTTCAAAATTTTAAATCAACACCATTATTATTTTTTATCTATTTGTTGGTTTAAAAATAAATATCATCTCTCATGTTAGTCAAAAAAGAATCTTATTTAAAATAATGTTAAACAAAAAATAGAAGCAAACTAATGACATTAGATATGCATTTTAACTATTTCTCATTTAGACATTTTCCTAAATAGTTTGCTAGATTTAAACATTTACCTAGTTTGCCCAAACTATTATACAATTTTTTGTAATTTTCTATTATTATTTTTTAGAAAATGAAACTAAATAGACCACTTTTAAGAAATATTTGCATAAATAGGTAAACAACTTTTGTTTTGAATTTTAATTTTTTTTTAAAATTTCGAATTAATCATTTTTTAAAATACCATTTTGCCCTTTTTCCCATTTATTGCTTTCATTTCAAGATTTAAATGCCTTTTCCATACTTTCCATAAGTAGGAAATACATACCATCTTAATTGACACATTAATTTTGCGTATTTATAATTGATTTGTTCAATTCTCTCATCTCTTTTATTCATATTCCATCAATGTGTGAGTTACGTTCAATGTCTTCTCTTCCAAGATCTTTCATCAATTCATTTCCTCCCTGTTCATCCTTCATACATTTCGACAACCTCAATACTGTTCGCAGACCATTATTTTCCGACCAGACAGTCGTTTCATTTCTTCAATCGCAATAATTCAATCCTCCATCTAGAGAGTAGCTTCCATACATCGCAATCTTTCAAATCTTCCTGACCGTTTTTTGTTCTTGAAATCCTCGCATTTCATCCACATTTTATTGTTCATTCTCCTCTAATCCCAATCCTATATGTCTCAGATGATACAATATGGTATGTCTTTATTCCTTTCATCTTTTCATCTTTTCAATACTCTAAAACCTAACACTATTACAGTGCATTCTTTTCATATCAAATCCATCTTATTTACTAACATGTTTTTCAGTATTATTTATGGCTTCAGATTCCATAATATCATTAACATGGTAGTTTACCATGTACTGTTATTCTTGATTTCACACACATACATAATACTGTATATAACACAGTACTCTATATGTTCACATATTTCATTTTACATACTGTATAAATTATACAATACATTTATTGCTTATTATTCATTCTATTCATATCCAATACATCTTCCATACTCTTATTCTATACATTACACTTTCATTCCGCACTACTGTATGGTTAATACATATATATTATACGACTTATAAAAATTTACAGTAATTTTTGGACATGTTAGTAATTCTGTACAACTTTGCCTCATAGGTTCTGCAAGCATCCCACTCCATATTGCTCATAGTAGTCAGTGGGATGATAATAAAATGTACTATGATTATGAAGTAACTGAAGAATATCTTGACCCATGCACTCCTTATATCAACATAATGCTTTCAATTATGGCTAAATTGGATATATATGGATGCAGTATTATACAGTATAGTTTATACGTAAATTTTAATTATGACATGTTGAATTGGT
>JBBMKA010000098.1:0-12619 GCA_037833695.1 Sechiopsis laciniata | reverse complement strand
AAAGTGGTAAGAAAGTTGCTGGAATTTTAGAGAAGAAAGGGAAAGAGATGGCCAAAATGAGGCTCTAACAAGAGGCTCTAAGGAGGCTAGGGTTTCTCTATTTCAACACCATATTTAAAGCTCTAACTCATATATGATCCTTGGCCAAGATTAAATGATGAAAAGCACATGTTTCCCTCTCAAAATAGGTCATTTTGACACGTGCCCGAGGGGACAAACACGCCTGCTGCCCCTGCTCCATCTGACATCTGCGTAGGAATTCTGCTTTTTGCAGAAAAACTGTTATTTCTGGTCAGCCGAATGCTGCAGACATTGGCTTGTTTCTGTATGGCGCATCCTTTCTTTCATCCGACTTTCCTGATTATGAGTCCAATGCTTCTAGCATTTCCAAACTCTAAAATGATAAAAAGTACTTAGCAAGAATGAGGATTCTTGAAATGCTATCACGAATGCTGCAAACATGGACTTTTCAGCACAAAAACTCTAAATTATCCTAACTTTCTAATCCTTGCCTCTTATCCTACATGCATTGTATTTAATGTATAATTCTCTGTTAAAAGGTTGTTCTATGCATCAAAGTGTGATAATAATGCATGATTTCTTCAATAAACACACCCTAAAAAAGAACTAAATAACTCTCTAATTGAGAGTTATTTAGTCCTTTTGAGATGGAACAGAAACAGTAGCCTGAGATGTAGATTGATTGTTGCAAGGAATATGAACAGATATTGGGTGAGGTAGAACATGGTCAGAAAATAAGCTATTGCAGCTGGCTTCATTAACCTTGTTCATAGAATGAAAGGGAAAGATGTTTTCCTAAAAAACAATATCTCTTGAAATCAAATATTGTTGTTTAGCAGTGTCAAAAACTTTGTATCCTTTAATGCCTGCAGGATATCTCATGAATACACAAGGAGTTGTCCGAAGATCAAATTTACTTTTATTTGCTTGTAAGGTAGACACATGGCATAGGCATCCAAAGGCTCTTAGAACACTATAGTCAACATCCTTCTTGTGCAAAATAGTATAAGGAGCAATATTATTCAGCAAGGGAATTGGAATTCGATTGATAATAAATGTTGCAATTAACACACAATCAACCCAAAACTTTAAAGGCACTTGAGACTGAAAAAATAGTGCACGTGCAACATTGATAACATGCTGATGTTTACGTTCGAAAATGGAATTTTGTTGTGGGGTCTCGACACATGAGTATTAGTGCAAAGTTCCAGTTGAAGAAAAAAACTCGTGAAAGGACAATGCATTTGTATTATCTGACCGAAAAGCTTTAATGGTCTTACCAAATTGAGTTTCAACCAATTTTAAAAATCTAGGCACAATGATTTTACATCAGACTTAGCACGCATAAGATAGACCCACATGTATCGAGAACAGTCATCTACAATGGTAACAAAATAACGAAAACCAGTTGTAGTTGGAAGTTTAAAGGTCCCTAGATGTCATAGTGAACCAAATCAAAAATTTCATTAGCAACATTGTTTGAAAAGGGGAATACAAGCATTCTTTATTTTGCTAAAGGACAAATTGGACATGTACTAGAATGAAAAGACTTAAGATTCAATACATCTTTCATCATAGCTAGCCTATTTGCAGATAGGTTTCCAAGTCTATTGTGTCAAAGCATTGAATCTACCACACGGGAAAAAGCTATATCTCTATGTCATATGTTGTTGCAAAAAACTTGTCCTTTATTGTCATCAGCAGTAAGTACATACAAGCCATTATGAGTTCTACCCATGCCAATCTTCCTCAATGTTTTCTTGTCCTGAATGATACATTCACTGTTCAGAAAATGAATATAAACTCTATTAGCAGATAGCAAACAACTCACTGATATCAAATTGTACTTAAATTTTGGAACATACAACACATCATGTAATATCAGATCTTCACCAAGCAGCATATCACCAATAAACTCAATATTAACACTAAAGGAAGTGTGAAGAGTAACAGAAACACCACTAACTCTATGCATATTAATAAAAAGGTGTCGTATATAACAATATGGCGTGAAGCTCCTGAATCCACAATCCAAAATATAGGAGAAGATTGAATGTCAATACCTTTAATGTGAGCCATTGCACTGATAGAGTCTGTCTTTCCATTATTCATTTGGCTGGATAAATAACCCATCAATTGATTACATTGTTCTGAATTCAAAGAGGAGAAGAAGTTTTAATGTGAGGCTTGTGAAGCCATATTAGCATTAACAGCATTTGAGGCCATTGTGTTCTTAGAATTGAGGGATGAACCACGCCTGCGATACTCAGGAGGACAGCCGTGCAATCGATAACATTTCTCAGCCGTATGCCCTTTATAGTCGCAGTGTGCATATACAGGTTTAGTCGAATCTTTCCGACCCACTATTTTCTTGGACTCAGCTGCTAATAAAGTAATAGATTCGAACTAAGAACCTTGACCAATAGTAAGTTGTCGTTTTTCTTGAATAACCAGAGAAAAAACTTTGTTGATGGAAGGCATTGGTTCCATCAAAAGAACTTGAGTTTGCAAGATTGAATATGTGTCATGGAGACCCATCAAGAACACTAGGACAAATTCATAATCGAAGTGTTGAATAAGGGTTTTTTATTTACCGCAGGTGGAGTCATTCGCTGAACGAAATTCAGCAAGATCCTACCAAATTGTCTTTAATTTTGTGAAATAGGCTTCAATGGACATTGAACCCTGTGTGGTGTTCATCAAATCTTTCTTCAACTGAAACATTCTAGGGCAATTGTTTTCTTTAAAACGCTCGCCAAGTTCATCCCATACATCTTTCATGCATCCACTATACACAATACTCACCGCTATGTCTTTCGAAACTAAGTTGATGATCCAAGAAGCCAAGACATCATTATTACACTTCCAGGCTGCTGCTAATTTAGGATTCATGGGTTTTTCGATCTTTCCATTTATGAACCCTTCTTTGTTCTTGCCTGAAAGCGCAATCTCCATAGCCCTTGTCCAAGAAACATAGTTCGATGCTCCTGTTAGCAGTTGAGAAACGAGAGTGGTACTTGCTAAAAGGGAATGATGGAGAGAGAATGGATTGAGCTGAGCGTCAAAGTTCACGGATTCTTCTGCGCTTGCTGTTTCTATCTCGGCCATGGTTAGGGATGATCAGAAAGCTTGAGCAAACTTTGAGAATCAAATGACTGCGAAAACTCTAGAGTGCTTAGCGTTAAAAATACTCTGATACCATATCAATTTGAGAGGTTAAATCTTCTATATTGATTGATGAAAATAGGCCTCAATTATATAGAGGAAAATGTTGGGAATAAATACTATACTAATAGGATCATTATTCCCCTCTTATGCTCCTAATGAAAAATAGCAAGCATGAATATGGTAAAAATATCAAGCACAACACACAACGATTTTAACATGGTAAAACCTCCACAAGACGAGGAGTAAAAAACCACGATTAAAATCTCCACTATAATCAACAATGGGTTACAACGAGTTCTCCCTAATCACAACTAGAGGTATACAATAGATAATAACTCAAGATAATTAATCTCAGCAACAAACAACACTAAACCAAAGAGAAACAAATAGAAAAGTCTCACAAATTGTGGAACCAAATCGCCACTGGAATCTAGATATAGACGCCTCTAAAATCCGATCCCACCGTTCAGATTGAAGACTCTCGTGTTATGAACATGCTTTCAAAATTTCAGCTCGATCCAACGGTTGGTTAACTTGGAAACGCCGAAACACTGAAACTAAACGAAAAAACCTTTTTCCTATTTTCCTTTATTCTCTTCCTGCCGTCTTTTTTTTCTCTCTCGTGATTCTCACGATAGTGAAATAATTCACTTTTATATTATTGCCCTAATGGGCGTGGGCCTTCACATAATGTGAATTAACCCATCACAAAATATAACTGAAGTTGAATAAATAAAACTAACTAAACCTCTTACTTAAGTGATATTACAACTAATATATCAGTAATACAATTCAAGCTATCCTTATTGTCTCTTAGTTGTTGCGTATTTAATTTATTAAAATAGCATTTGGTGCAATAGATATTAGATAATCGTGCTAGATTTTTTGTGCGTGTTTTCTTTAAGTTTTGTGATTAGAGTCAGCAATTGATTTTACACAAATGGAAAATGAAAAAAGTTGCCGATTTTTGGTTTACTTTTGTTCCCTTTTATAATCAAATCAAGTACTTAAACTTATACCATTAATAAAAATATAACAAGAGGACTATATATTAACACATATAACTAATTGCCAACTCCATTGTTATTTAACCAAAGAGAGAAAAGAGGAGAGAGAGAGAGAGAGAAAAGGTTCTTTTATTTCTCACTTGTAGGTATTGTTTATTTTTGAAGACCAAGTCTGATTGGCCGAAGAAAAACAGAAAGATTATGAATGATTTAAACCTTAGGTTTGATCATATCATCATGACGACTTTATAATTAATAAAAGAGGGATTAGGGGGAGCTGGCCCCCAAAAACTCTGAAAATATTTAATATCTTACAAATAATTTTGGGATAGAATTCTATTGACCCAGGGTCAAGACCAATCTGGAGTGAAAATTAACGTTACTTTTTACGTCTCTTAACTAATTTTCACGTTTTTTATATATAGATTTCCATTTTTTTTGCTTTCTCTTTCTTCCTCCGTTTCTTCATTATTTATATAGTTTATTTTTCTTTATATTTTTTATACCTACATTTTCTTTTTTTCTTAATTGGTTTATATAATACTTTTTTATATATATAAATATCATTTATGCTTATTCTTTCTTCTTTTATTTTTTTTATCTAAATATATTTTCATTCTCTTTTATACTTTTTATATATCTTGGATTTTCTTTTTTTTTTTTCATTATTTTCTATTATATTTTATATGTTTATAAAAAAAATTATTTATTTAGAAATATATAAAATATTATTCTTTAAAATATTTTTTATTTATATTATTTTTATAAATACTAGCGATAAATCATATTTTCCTTACAAAATTATAATTATAAATATATAGCTTTTACAAATATTTTAAAATCTTATTAAATTATTTTTAATACTTAAATTTTATATAAAAAAATATATATAATATTATATTTGATATTTATAAAATTATGTGATAGACAAAAAAAAAAAAAAAAAACAACAACAAAAAATGAAAGGGTAAAAACTAAGATACCAAATTAAGAGGTTCTAATTTGGGACGTGGAGTCAAATTTGGACTTTGAATATAACTTTTTTTTTTTTTTTTGAAAACATTGAACATAACTTTTTCTTATTTTTTGACTTGGCACTGGATATAGTTTTTTAATTTACTCATGAAATATGCATCATAGATTGTGGTGTTTATGAAACTAAAAGTTAATAATTTTTTTTTTTTAATAAGTTATAAGTTGAATATATAGTCATTATCTACCAAAAAAAAATTAATTTCTTACAAATTTGAAGGGCAACTAAATATAGTAAAATATGAATTACATTGCAAAAATAATTAAATTGCACGTACCCAGTACGAATGGATATAGAAAAATTGGGCCCTCCAAATCACGAAACCTGCCACTGCATTTAAAGTATCAACTTAAATGAAATTACACTAAAATTATATAGTGTTGAAAGAAAGTAAAATAATTTTTTTGGATAAAATAAATAAACTATACTCCTCCAAATTTTCTTATTAAAAAATATTTATGAAATAAAGATTTAAATATATGATCTCATAATTATTAAGTTATAAAAAATGTTATTAGAGTTATGTTAGTTTTATCTAATTAAAAATAAAAGTGAAGTTGTATTTTAGATAGTAAGAAATTTTTATAACCAAACAAATAATTTTCTATAACCTTATAAATTTTGTGAAAAAATTTCACATTTATACAATTGAACATCTCGTACTACTAAAAACGAGAGAGGTTTAACGATTAAATAAATTAATAAATAAATAAAATAATAACAATAACAATAATATGAAAAGGATTTTGCATGTATAATAAAAATGATATATTATTTTCATCTGTAATACAAAATCAAAATTAATTTATCTGTAAAAAAAAATAAATTGAATTCTATCACCAATAATATTCAATCATGTTGTATAATTGCCTAAATAAGCAATCACACAAATCAAGATCGAATTGAAATGAAACAAAGATAGAACTAGGAAAACTTGCGATAGATTACACCACGCAAATTGGATTCCTATGGCAAACCAAATTCAATCTAAGATAAAGAATTCACCACTTAGCTTGAATTAGGGACCTTAGATCACCATTAATATGCCAAAGTTGAAATAACAAAGGAAAACCTTAGTTTCTCTAAAAGCAAAAGATAAACAAAGTTGGAATGTATTTACATAAAACTTGAATGATCATTTCTCAAGAATACAAGGTCCTTAAATAAGGATTCTCAAGTCTAAAAATAACAACAACAACTAATAATTAGTTTCCTACTAATTAGGAACCACTAAAATAAATAAATAAATAATATTTAGGAAGGTAGTTTCATCACCCTAAAGAATAAGACTTTCTATATTGGATTTAATTACCCAATACAAATTGGTCAAATAAATAAAAATAACAAATTTAAATAAGAAATAAAAGAAATGATTTGGAAAAGATTTGTTTTGCATGGAAATTGTGTTGCATGGCAAGCTAAAATTATGAACATGCTTGGACTAATGAAACAAACTTTGTTGATGAGCTTGATGAACTTGCCTCACTCTTCATTGAGGGAAAAATCTCATATATTATTTCAGCTACCAAATTAATGATCTTTGTATCAAGAATAAGTGTTGGCGGTTTATTTATATCATCATCTTCATTAGAGTTGTTTTGGCTATCAAATCAATAATAAAATTCTATCAATTATTTAATTTTATCGCTAGTTAAGTTCTATGATGAGAAGACTTATTTTATATTACTCATAAAATGTTGGGTAAATTCTCTAATAATAATAAGTCTTATTATTAAAAAGAACGGTAGTTCTAAAAAATTTGTAATGATTGAATTCTGACTACTCTAGAAAAAATTAGTAAAAGTGATTGATTTCTGATTAGTCACGTGGCAGACTCTAGAAAGGCATGGGTTCTCCGTTCGTTCTATCAAATAAATGTGTATTCAAAAACTTCACAATCCAAACAACTTCAATCAATTTAATTTAATTTAATAAATTGTGTTAAAAATATTTTTGAGTTATATTAAATTTATATTAATAAAAAATTTATAAGTTGGATTGAGCCATGAATTGACTTAAATTAATCTGAATTAAAGAGTCTCACTCGAATCGATTATTAAATTTAAAAAATATTTTTTATGCCAATAATATAATTATATATGTGTATTTTATTTTTTTTATTATTATTATTCTTTTTATTTATCAATATTCTTTAAAATATTTCGAATTTATTATTATTATTATTGTTTTAATTATCTATTTACTTTATTAAAGACAATTAAGTCATATATTTTTTATTTTAATTATTTATTTATTTAATGGAAGTCAAAATTATTTGTTGTTATGTTTTAGAGTTAAGATTTTCTATTTGAACTATAAACGTACAACTAATAACGAGCAACTTTTAATTGGATATTTTGCATATTTAATATTTATATCCATTTTTTAAAAAGATATTCTATTTCATTGCATTTATATGATAATAGCTAGAAATTGCATTTTTTATGTATAGTGTATGACTAATTTGATAAAATATATTTATATTTGCAATGTATTGATGAACCCGATGACCTAACTCAATCCAACCCGAAATAGAAAGTTGGGTTGAGTTCGAGAAAAGTGACAAACCTGAATTTTTTAATTGATCCAAAAATTCATCTCAACCTAACTCTTACTCAACTCAACCCATATACGTCATTACTAATGAATGTTGTAATTATGTCTCATCATCTCTCTCTACCCAGGGAAAAAAAGGAAAGAGAGGTGAGGAAGAAGATGATGAAAAGAAAGTGGAGTGTTTTTGAGATATGAAGTATTCGTTTGGACATTGGTATTTTGAAGAGGAAAGGTTGCAAAAATCTCATTTGAGGATTGGTATTTAGTGGAGGAGATGTTTATATATATATATATTATTATAATCATTATATATTTGTATCAATTTTATAAGTTTAATATACCTTATTTATATTATATGATTTAATTGATGTTTGTATGACTTGTTTTTTTTAGATTAACTCATAATTATAAATTCTATGACTTTTGTTTTCTAGATTAACTCAATAATTTTACTATTTAGACATGTTTGGCTCTGGACGGAAAGGAATGGCAAGGAAGTGGGAGTAAATTAACATCTATGAAAAATGAAGGGAAGAGAAGCGGTAGTAAATTGATATTTAGTAGGAAGAGAAGGGAAAGGAAGTGTTGAATTTTTTTTATATAAAAAAATAGATACTAAATATCATTTAAATATAATAATCATGATTGAATATATTTTTTTACTTCTTAATAAAATATAATTTTAAATTTTATTTATTTTAATTTATTATTTAAATGAAATTTGAATTTAAAAAATTTTGATTATTAAAATTACCAAATAAAAAATAAAAATAATTTAAATAGTTAACTAGTTTAATTATTTTTTATAATTGTGTCTTTTTTTTAGTACAAGTTGGGAGAAGGGAATTACAAATATCGATTCCAAAGATCGAACATGACTGTGGAGTGCCAAAGATCAAACATGACGGTGGAGTGGAAATAGATTAACATCAAAATAAATAACCAATCGCGCCACCAACCGTTTCGGTTGATAATTGTGTCTTGCATTCATATATAAATATGTATTTCGATTTATTTTTACAAAAATGTATGTGTTTATAATATTTTAATGAATAATAAAGTAAATACTTACTAATATATATTTTTATATAAAAAAATTCAAAAGTATACATTTTGTTGAAAAAAATAAATAAATAAATAAATAATTATGAGTATTGTTTAAAGGACCTGATGTATGTTAAAAAGATGTGATAATATTATATTTTAAAATGAAAAGGAACACGTAAATAAACATACGATATATATAAATATAATCAAATTAATTAAATGGATGAATTGGTCATTAATATTTGTAAGTTTAAACTTTCTCATTTAAGTAAACTTCTAGATGATACAGAACAACAAAATTGAAATAATGTATTTTTTCTATTTTTTAAAAATTGATCTTTATAATTAAATTTATAATTTATAATCTAATTTTTAAATTAGGAATATTACTCTATTTAATGAAAACCATAAATATAAATTGTTTATCTTTATAAATCATGTTTTTTAAGTACAACAATAATGGGAGAGGAGACTCAAACTCATGACATATTAATCATGAAAATACACTAATGACATTGAACTAGTACTGTTTTTTTACTTATCAAAATCTATATTAGTTTTGAATGAATAAACCAAAAAAAAAAAAAAAAAAATACAACAAAAAATATATAAATATTTCTTTTAATTTAGATATTTTTAATTAAATTTCTATTTTTTAAACAT
The DNA here is from genome assembly GCA_037833695.1 of Sechiopsis laciniata. Lineage (NCBI taxonomy): Eukaryota > Viridiplantae > Streptophyta > Magnoliopsida > Cucurbitales > Cucurbitaceae > Sechiopsis > Sechiopsis laciniata. Next base: position 3,124 of record JBBMKA010000098.1, on the reverse strand, counting down.
TAAATTTCTCTTTAATTTCTAAATCAATTTGCAACTAAGTGACAATAATAAAAGTTAAATTTGAAAAGAAAAAAAAGTTAAAGTTTGAAAAATAATTAAAAACAATAAAAAAGAGTTGGAAATTAAGATGAGGTTTGATTTGCAATTTGATAGAATAAGATAAGATATTTAATGGATGTTGGATGAGGAGTTGAGGTGGATTCCTTGTTACCTAACTATATCTGATTAGTTCCCTTGTTAGGTTGTGCATTTTAGGTCAAAAGAATATTGTTTTTTATTGTTTAGCAGGTAGGTGGCCACTATAAATTAAACTCATTACTTTATGTATTTCAAGAGTCATCTTTAACCACGTGAGCCACTCCATAATGGTTACGATTAGATGTAGGTTGAATTTATTGCTTTATTCTTTATTTTGAAACTTTGGCCAGAGGATTTATTTCCAACTGTTTAGTGTATGCTAAGTAAGAACTTAGTCTATGACTGTTTAAGAAGGGTTGTAATATATTAAAAACAAATAAGGATTAAATCCATTCTCCTTCCTCTCCTCCCCTAATTCTAAAATCTAATCATCCTCGAGGTGGTGACAAATAATTTTATTTGAAAAAAAATTACCATTAAAAAATTAATAAAATTAATTTTTTAAATCATAATGGTAAAGATTGGAACTATATCACTATAATTAAATTAAAAAATAAAAAAATAAACCATTTATTCTGTATAATTGAGATTAAAATTGAGTTGTTAATTTTTATTATACATTATATTTGGTAGAATTAACCATATTGGAAAATTTAGTGATTCCAAATTTACTATTTTTAAATCTATATAAATTAATTGGTATTGAGCTCAATCTACTCTAGCTCAAATAAATTACATTAAATATTAGTTTGGAAAAACTAAATTTTTAGTCTTTATCTTTCATTTTGATCTTTAGTTTTCAAAATCAACCACTTTCATAGTTGAGATTTCAATAATACTTTATTTTCGTCCTTAACATAATGGAATTGTTAGTGAGTTAACATAATGCTGACTAGGATAATGACTAAGTTAATTTTAAAATACACAACATTTAATAATGTAGTTATTATGTTGCTTAATAAATTTTAATTTTTCAAAAATAATTAATATGGAAGCTCAAAAGACACATCGACAAGTTTTTAATGTTTTTAGTTATAAAAAAAAAGTAAAAAATAATAATAAAAAATAATTAAATAAAATTATTCATCATCTTCTTCGTCCATTTCATTCTATCTAGATCTATAATATATATTTTTTAAATACAAAACACAACTAAATAATTTATTAAAATTTATTTCAACTCAATCAACAATGGTCGTCACTGCCGCATCATCCTTCTCTGCCATGTTGGCGCCGGGAGGCAGTAGCCGAGCCCCTCCAGCGTATCATTCCAAGGTCTCCGCCCGCTCCCAGCAGTAAAATCGAAGGGTAGAGTAGGCGTGGTGAAGAGCCGGAGATCTAACGACCCTATTGGCTTTAATATTGTTGATGTTCTTGCTTGGGGCTTTATTGGCCATATTGTCTACCAAGAAAATCCCCTAAACCCCAAAAACCCCTTTCTCATTTCTTCCCTTCAAAATTAGTAGCCATGAAAAAAAGATACCAATTTGTAAGATTTAGATTCGAAAAACAAAAAATAATAAACACAAATAACAATCGCGCAAGCTTTTCACTTCGGGATTGGAGAGACAATGCACACAACAATTTCTCTAAAACACTTTCCTTTATTTCTCAATTAAACTTTCTCTATAACTCTCTACACAACTTTTCCTCTCTTCACTCTCTTTTGCTCTACGATTGTCTCTACAATTCACAATGAAGAACTCTCTATTTATAACCTATTACAAACTTGGTCTCCAAGTTCTTTCCATAAGTATTTTTCACTAATTGCTAAAACAATAAAATCTACTAATTTCTTAATTACTTTCCTAAATTGACAATTCATTAATTCTTTAATTGTCTACCCACTAATTCTTAAATTAATTATTCCATATTCCAAAAATATATTTAAATTTATTTTAACAATACATAAATGAGTTTGAAAGTTTGAAACGCGATGAAACACGTTTCCCACAAAGCAAAGAAAAGCAAAGAAAGAGTTGAAATAAATTTTAATAAAGTATTTAGTTGTGCTCTAAAAAAAAAAAAAAAAAAAAATTAGAACTTGTGATGGGATGAAATAGATGAAGAAGATGATAAATAATTTTATTTAATTATTTATTGTTATTATTTATTTGACGCCTCTTTTTTTATAACTAAAAACATTAAAAATTTGTTAATGAGTCTTGTGAGCTTCTATATTAATTATTTTTTAAAAAATAAAATTCATGTAAGCAATATATGGTGTATTTTAAAATTAAAATAAAGTATTATTGAAGTGTCAGAGATGAAAGTGTTTAATTTTAAAATTAAGAACCAAAATAAAAATTCAACCAAAAGGTAAGAACTAAACAAGTAATTTTTTCTATTAATTTTTAATCTTTTTTTATTCATTCATTAATAATGACAAAAATTATTGAAAGATTTTTATTTAATCATAAAAGTTAAATGATAATTTTAAAATCTTTAGAAACTCGATGGGGATTAAATTTGTAATTTAATAAAAAATAAAAAAGAAAAAGAAAAAGCTTTCTTTGGACCCTTGGGAGTACTTGTTTGACATATTTAGGTAAGATTTAGGTTAATAAGTTATATTGAGGAGTTATATTTAATAGTTAAAAATTGAGAGTTGTGTCAAAAACTCGTTTAGAGGTAAATTTTGTATAGGGGAGTTAGAGTAAAAATCTTGTTTGGATGTAGATTTAAAATGAGTAGTTATTTTTAGTAGTTAAAAAAGAAATTATTAAAAATGACTGGTTAAAAATGAGTTATTTTAATTGATTTGAAAGGAATGATAAAAAATGAATGGTTAGAAATGATTAAGTAATTATAAATGAATTATTTAAAATGAATAGTTAGAAATTAGAGTTATTTTTAAAACTGAAAATAAAGAAGAGTTAGTAAAAGTTTATTTGTATGTAAGTTTTCGAGCAGAAATTAATAAATTCTAAAACTAAATCCTACCTAAATATGTCAAACCTTTGATATTGTTTTTATTTAAAACAAG
>JBBMKA010000087.1:0-12620 GCA_037833695.1 Sechiopsis laciniata | reverse complement strand
AATCCAAAATGCTCTTGTCCAAAGAAAATTGAAGTCAAATCTCATACTTCTCATACCTTAATCAAAATTACTCTTATTTGGAGAAAGTTCAAGTTCGTTCTCTACTTAAATCCAAAATTTGAAGTCCAATCCAAAATTTGAAGTCCATTCTCATACTTAATCCAAAACTCCCTTATCTTATGAAAGTGGAAGTCTAAGTCTCATTCTTTTATCCAATATTCTCATATACTCCAAATGTTGAAGTCAAGTCTCATACTTTAGTCTTAACTACCATAGTCTTAACATAGTTGTAGTCTGGTCTCATACACTAAATTCTCAGTAAGTATCTCCAATAAAACAAAGAAGAATTTTTTCATCAAAATTTGAAGTCCAATCTCATACTTTATTGGAGTCACTTCTCATTCTGTAATCCAAATTACTCTTATCTTAACAAAGTTTAAGTTTAATCTCATACTTTGATCCAAAATTCTTTTATCCTAAGAAAATTAGAGTCAATTCTCATACTTTAATCCATATTACTCTTATCCTAACAAAGCTGAAGTTTAGTTCTATACTTAAATCTAAAATTCATTTTAAACTTTTCTCCAATCAAACTAATGATTATTCTTTGATAAAGAACTTGAAGTTCAATCTTATATTTCAATCCAAAATGCTCTTGTCCAAAGAAAATTGAAGTCAAATCTCATACTTCTCATACCTTAATCAAAATTACTCTTATCTGGACAAAGTTCAAGTTCGTTCTCTACTTAAATCCAAAATTTGAAGTCCACTCTCATACTTAATCCAAAACTCCCTTATCTTGTGAAAGTGGAAGTCTAAGTCTCATTCTTTTATCTAATATTCTCATATACTCTGAATGTTGAAGTCAAGTCTCATACTTTAGTCTTAGCTACCATAGTCATAGTTGTAGTCTGGTCCCATACATTAAATTCTCAGTAAGTATCTCCAATAAAACAAATAAGAGTTCTTTCATCAAAATTTGAAGTCCAATCTCATACTTTATTGGAGTCACTTCTCACTATGTAATCCAAATTACTCTTATCTTAACAAAGTTGAAGTTTAATCCCATACTTTAATCCAAAATTCTTTTTGAACTTTTCTCCTATAAAATACTTGAAGTCCAAACTCATACTTTAATCCAAAATTTTGAAAAAAAAAAAAAAAAAATTGACTGTAGAATAAACTAATGATTTTTTTTTCAAAAATGTTTTGAAAATGATTTATGAAAGAATAGAAAGTGAAAACTATAAATTTTAATATGAAAAAGAATTAGGAAAAAATAAAAATATTTCAAATAAAAGCTTTTTGGGATAAAAGAAAATGAAGCTATACAATATAAATAATAGATTTTTTTAAGCAAGAATAACTTGAGGCAATATTTGAAAAGGAAATTTTAAAGAAAAGTTTTTTTAGAGAGGGTAGGACACGCCTAGACTAGTGAAAGAAAAAAATTGAAGATGAAAATTTTGAGTGGGAACAAGCTTTTTTAAGATAATAACTTTTTTGGAATATAATACGTGGAAAAAAAAATATACGAATTTCTAAACGATTTAAGAGGAAACAAAAATTTCCTAAAATCTTTTGCAAACCCTTGTAGAAAGGAAAAAAAAGCTGAAAATAATTTAAAACAGGTTTTTAAATGATTTTAGAAAAGAAAAGAATTTGATTACTGATCAATCAAATTCTTTTCTTTTCTAAAATCATTTAAAAACTTGTTTAAATATCTTTTCCACTTATTTTATTTCAAAAAGATTAGTATCTTCAAATTGTAGGGAAAATTGATTACTGATCAATCAACTTTCTCTACAATTTGAAGATGAAAATCTTTTATGATAAAAGTAGAAAAGATACAAATTTTAAAAAGAAAAACAGATTTCTATATATACATATAAATAGTGATAACTAAGTTTTTGATTTTTTTTTTGGAAAAACTAGAAAGTGAAAACTAGAAATTTTGGGGAAAAAATCTATGGAATAAAAACTTAAAATAATATATTACATTTAAAAGCTCAAAAGAATTTGGAAAGGATTTTTAAATCCGTTTTGGAAAGAATTTAAGAAATAAGAAAGTAAATTTTTTAAATTTAAGGATGAAAAATATTGAAAGAAACATAATTAAAGAAAGAAGTAGAAAGGTATCTAATGTCGAAGAGAAACAAAATTGAAAGTAATAAGAAAATTGAGAAAAAGAATTACAAAAAAAAACAATTAAGTATAAGAATTTAGGAAAAAATTACAAATTTTAAAGAGAAATAATTTTAATCTCAGAAAAACTAAAGAAAATGTAGGATTTTTAAAAGTAAAAAATAGAAATTTAGAGATAAATACAAAATCAATATTTAACATTTCGAGACAAAAAGTTGGAAAGAGACAAAATTTTGAAAAAATGAACTAAGAGAGTTTTGGGGACAAAAACTTTGAAATACACTAGGGAAAAAAATAAATTTAAAATTAAAATATTTGAGAAATTAAAAACTTTGAAGGTGAAAACACTTGAGATTAAAAGAAGTTTGAAAGAAATCTAATAAAAACAAACGTGAGAATAATTACAACAAATATTTTTTTAAAGAAACCCATTTGAAAATGAGAGAAAAAACTATCGAAAATGTTGTTGAGGCACTATATTTAAAATATTTTAGGAAAATCTAAATTGTACCATCTTTTTCCTTGATGTCTTGATGTCCTGGAATGAATTTTAGTTCTAGAGCTACAATTAGTGAACTTGTAATATACCTACTAATATGAAAACTTAAGCCCCTGACATAAATTTTGGATCCATCACTTGGGCAACTCAACCATTATCTCAACTCAGAAACCCCGAAATTTCAAATCTTCTTCTCATAACAATATTTCCTTAGAATAAAAGTGAACTTCATTGTCATTCTTTATCCTGAATATCTTCATTCTAATAAAATGTTCTACATTCTTTAATACATAACCACATAACACTCAAAAAATCCAAAACATAATACTTTGACAATCCTTTTTTTACCATCATAATCACTTCATACCAACTACTCAAATATCTATATTATTTGGGTGTTTTCCATCAATAAGATATCATTCGAACCCATTTCATCCTACCTCCACTTGTGAAGTCCAATCTCGAACTTTTATCCAACAAAGACTTTTGTCCAAAGTGTTTTTCTCCATCCTTAAATTCTATAAATCTCATTTCATCCTCCCTCCACTTGTGAGTATTTTTTTCGTCTTCAAGTGTACATAATTTCTTGTGTTACTTCGAATTTATTTCCACAAGGGAACCTATAGGCAATTCCAAGAAGTTACCTTACCTCCGTTCCAACGTCATAATACTTCAAGTCTCATACTTTGCAAATCATTGCAACCATTTTTCACAACTTTCACCATAAATCGTATAACTTAAGTCCAAAATTGTATTATCCTAACAAAAATCCTAATATATATTATTTTGCTTCATCTTTGAAAATTTTAGAAAATCACATTTTACCATCCCTCATTCTTCTTTATACCAATGGTTTAGCCGACCTTGTTCGAATAAATATCACCCACTGCAATAATCGAATGGAAAATATTCATATAGGTGATCTCAATTGCTGCGTGAATCTTCTAGTATATTTTCGTACTAATTTGCTTGTCTTTTCGATTGCATAATCAAGTGCATCCATCTACCACCATACCATACTAAGTGGATCGTTTCCATCATTAAATAATGTCTTAAGTCTAGTACGATCATACTTAATCCAAACTTGTTTCATCTTCCTTCTTCCTTACACGCATAACTATTAAACTCAAAAAATTATTCAAAAACTTGTAATTCAAGATCATGTTATTATAGAACTTATACTTCAAGATCATGTGATCATGTTATTACAATGCTATCCCCCAGTGAAGACAACCACTGCTACCAAGAAAAAGAAGGGCGCTAGAGAGTTGGTCAATACTCAACAAAGGCTTCATCATCAAGGAGGCTGAGATCGAGCTCCTTACCTGACTCAACTTAGTCTTTCTTTCCTACTTTAGGTTTTGGGTTAGAACACCATTTGATGTTTTTTCATAAATCCTTTCAGTAGTTGCATATTTTCGTTGTACATTTCTTTTAAACTGAATTCCATCACTTGTCCAAAATCTTTTCAATAAAACTCCTCCACATACATTGTTGTGTCATAATATGTATTTACCAAATACAATAACTCTTCTTTACATCAGAACTTTTTTATCCAAACAAAGCCTATGTTTCCTTGAATACACAACCATATAAACTCAACAAACAAAAATGTTGTATTTGATTACCAATCCAATTTATCAAAGAATCCAACTTTACTACCGTATATATCATTTCATCCTTCTCCATTATTCTTTTTAAACATACAAGTTTCGTCTTCACTTATCAAATATCTTGTCAAATAGAAAAGAGACCAATAATACATCTCAACAAGGATTCACCGATGGCCATTGTGATCGTCTAAAAACCGTTAGGGATTCCTTTCCTTATGGCAAGACGACCTAAAGGGTTCTATCATTTGTCGTATAATTTCTCGTTTAGCAACTCCCTAACAAGATTGATACTCTAAATCTTGTTCCGAATAATTCACCCCTAGGTTTGTATCCTCTATACGAGATAAGCTAAAGAGTTTCGTTTATCCTTTATCCTTTATACTCTACATCATATGAGCTTGAAACCTTTAGGCAATTCCAAGAAGTTAACTTACCTCCGTTCCAACGTCATAATACTTCAAGTCTTATACTTAGCAAATCATTGCAACCATTTTTCATATCTTAAATCATATAACTTGAGTCCAAAATTGTATTATCCTAACAAAAGTCCTTTGAAAATTTTAGAAAATCACATTTCGCCATCCCTCAATTCTTTTTTATACCAATGCTTTTGCAGAACTTGTTCGAATAAATATCACCAACTGCAATAATCGAATGGAAAATATTCATATAGGTGATCTCAACTGCTGCGTGAATCTTCTAGTATATTTTCATACAAATTTGCTCGTCTTTTGGATTGCATAATCAAGTGCATCCATCTACCATACCATACTAAGTGGATCATTTCCCTCTTTAAATAATGTCTCAAGTCTTGTACGATCCTACTTAATCCAAACTTGTTTCATCCTAATAAAGTATCTTCCTTCTTTCTTACATGCATGACTATTAAACTCAAAAAATTATTCAAAAACTTGTAATCAAGATCATGTTATTACAGAATTTATACTTCAAGATCATGTGATCATATTATTACAATGCTATCCCCCAATGAAGACAGCCACTGCTACCAAGAAAAGGAAGGGCACTAGAGAGTTGGTTAATCTTTACTCGGATATGCAATACTCAACAAAGGCTTCATCATCAAGGAGGCTGAGATCGAGCTCCTTACCTGACTCAACTTAGTCTTTCTTTCCTACTTTAGGTTTTGGGTTAGAACACCCTTTGATGTTCTTTCATAAATCCTTTCAGTAGTTAGATATTTTCATTGTACGTTTCGTTTAAACTGAGTTCCATCATTTATCCAAAAAAAATTCAATAAAACTCCTCCATATTGTTGTGTTATAATATGCATTTACCAAATACGATAACTCTTCATTACATCTTAACTTTTTTATCCTAACAAAGCCTTTCCTTCCTTGAATACACAACCATATAAACCCAACAAATAAAAATGTTGTATTTGATTACCAATCCAATTTATCAAAGAATCCAATTTTACTACCGTATATATCATGTCATCCTTCTCCATTATTCTTTTATAAACATACAAGTTTCGTCTTCACTTTTCAAATATCTTGTCAAATAGAAAATAGACCAATAATACATCTCAACAAGGATTCTCCGATGGCCATTGTGACCGCCTAAAAACCATCAGGGATTCCTTTCTTGATGGCAAGACGACCTAAAGGGTTCTATACTTTGTCGCATAATTTCTTGTTTGGCAACTCCCTGACAAGATTGATACTCTAGATCTTGTTCCGAATAATTCACCCCTAGGCTTGTATCCTTTATACAAGAGCTAAAGAGTTTCGTTTATCCTTTATCCTTTATCCTTTATACTCTACATCATATGAGCTTGTAACCTTCATTATTTTTATTTTTATTTTTATTTTGAAACAAATTGTATCCTCCATTATTCTTTCTAAACTTATGAGTGTTGTCTTCACTTGTCCAAAATCTTGTCAAATAGAAAAGCATATCAATAATACATCTCCACAATACATCTCATCAGCAAGGATTCACTAATGGCCATGGTGACTGCCTAAAAACCGTAAGGGATTCCTTTCCTGGCGGCAAGACGACCTAAAGGGTTCTATCTTTGTCGTAGTGAATTTCTCGTTTGGCAACTCTCTGACAAGATTGATACTCTAGATATTGTTTCGAATAATTCACCCCTGAGCTTGTATCCTTTATACGAGAGGAGCTAAAGAGTTTCGTTTATCCTTACTCCTTTATACTTGTTGGTTTATGTTTATTTAGTATTTTAATCTTTTAAATTATTTTTTCCTTTTAGGATTAGATTAAATATTATTTTCTATCTTTTCCTTTTATGATTAGGTATTATCTTTTCCTTTTATGATTAGGTCATATTTTCCTTTTATGATTAGGTAGTATCTTTTCCTTTAATGATTAGGTCATCTCTCGTAGTCTATTTAAACCCAATATTGGGTTCATTATTATATGAAGAATTTAATTTCCATCTTTCAACAATACTCTACTTCATTTAAGCTTGTCTCCTCCCTTATTCTTTCTTATCCTATGAGTTTTGTCTTTACTTATCCAAAATCTTGTCAAATAGAAAAACAGATCAATAGGATATCTCCATGATACATCTCATCAACAAGGATTCACTAAAAGTTAATGTCAAATCACACTAGCCCAATCGAATACAATAACATATAATCAAGCATTCTAAAATTCAAAGCCGAGGAGCAATTGGAAGTGGAATTAATGCAACTGTAATGAAGGAGAAACATTAAGACCATGCATAACTAAGTAAAAATTGAGAACGAAAATACCAAGCCAACCGTTACAGTGCAGGGCAATTTGAACATTTTTAAATAGACAAAAATACAATAGGATTAAAAATAAAGGAACGAAAATCATACAAATAATAACAAAATTTTCTAATGAAGCTTTTCTTTTTCCCCCTTTTAGGCAGTGTAAATAATTTGAGCATACCATAAATCCAATGGATAAAGTATATATATATATATATATATATATATATGGTGTAAAGTTCCAAAGAAATATTTTGGAAAGAGTAAAAAACAAAGTAGAGGGCAAAACCTGAAAGAAGACCGAAAGCGATTCCCACATATTCAAAATCGGTGTGTCTTTTTCCCACAAACATTATCATTATTCGCTGAAACACTATCGACCAACAATCTGCAAGTCGCCGAAAATTTCACCTTCATCAGCTTCAACCTCCCAAGCTCGATCAGATTCATCACAATATACCCGCTCCGCAGCTGCTCCTCCTGCACCGCCGTGAACAGATATGTGGCGTTTGATTTCCGCAACTCCGACAACGCCACCTCACCACCGTGAACAGATAAGGTGGCGTTTGTATTCCGGCGACCTTGGTAAAACACACGGGAAAAAGCCCCTTCGCACAACTTCGTTTTCTTGTTAGGGTTTGTCGCCGTCAGAGTTAGGTTGAAATTCGCCTCCAAACGGTCGCTTCCTCTTAACGCGAACTGCGTAACTTGCAATTTGTCGACGGAATCCTCCGGTAATTTCAGCCGGAATGCCAAGTACAGGATTACGGTGACGATCCCAATCGAAATCAGAAGGACGAAACGAAACCCTAATTGAACCGAAAAACAGAACCAAATCGAAATGAAGATGGAGAACGGAATGAAGTGTAAGGGAGCTGAAATATTGGAAGTGGCGTAGAATCGACGAAGAACTGAGGAGAGAAGCGGGAAAGTCGCTTTGAATACGGATATTAACGTTGACCCGGTCAATGAAAAAAGAATCGAATAAAATCGGATTTTTTCCTAATATACTGATTCAATTGCCCCTACAATGTAACGGTTACTTTGACCCGGTCCATTAAATCATTTTACGATTTTTTTTTTTTTTTTTACTAAACCATTTAATTTTACCACTACTTTTACTGTATGCATTGACACGAAAATTGAACGCATATTATATTGAAAATATTTAAATAGAGTTATTTTTCAAAAAAAAAAAAAAACTAAATAGAGTTGTACACATCCAATTAGGCAGCCTCTATATTTCAAAAAAAATATAATAATAAAAAAAAATAGGCAGCCTATAAAATCTATATTTTAATGTGTCACTGACCTAACTTATAACTGCCCTGGTTGACTAAAGTTATGCCACCATCGGAAGGTTGTAGAAGATGGTAGACTTTGGGTTAGTAGCATAGTGATTTTTTTTTTTTTGGGAATAAAGTGGCATGGTGATTTAATACTATAAGAATATAACATATTTGGTTGAGAATACAAACAAAATATAGTCGATATTAGTTAAATAATGAACATATCAATGGTATATAAAGAAGAAAAATTCAAGTATGAATAACCTTTTAAATGAAATAAAAAAAATAAATTCATGAAAGTTTATACTTGGCCCTTATTTAGTTAATTGGTTGGAATCCAATACCCTAATGAGATTTCTCGGATCTATGATTATGGTGTTTAGTTTGCTGGATTGAAACTTCTAATAAAATATTATAAGTAATATTAATTGATAATTTATGAATTTTATTTTGTTATTACAAAATTTTTAATTATTTATTTGTATATTTATTTATTTATTCATTATTATTTTGAAAACAAAAGAATTATGAAAAAATATTTTTTATATAAATATTGGATCATATAAGGGAAAGAATATAAAAAATGAGATAGTTCACTATTATTTATTTTTCAACAAGTTTGTTTTTTTTAACCGTATAAAAATTGTGTGTTTAACAATAGCTATTTTCACAGTTTAAAAACCACTTTTATATTTTTATTTAAATTATAAATATAAATAAAATATATACCTAATAAATTAAAAGTTAAACCTAAAAAGAAGAAAAAATCAATTAATTTTAAATAGATTTTTTTAAAAATAAATAGATAAACATAATATATTTTTTTTAATTCAGTTTTATTTTATTGGCTCCATTTATGAAAGTTTTTTGAAATTTTGATGAAATATCCACTCTATTTTTATTTTATACAAGAAAGGAATAAATACGAGAAATAGAGTTTAAATTTCAAAAGCAAGAGAAAGAAATTAAAAAAAAATAGAGATATAAGATAAATCTAATGATAGATGATAAATGAAAATGCATTAAAAAAAATTAAAAAATCACAATTTTCAAACTTGAGTGGGACCCACAGTAATACACTTCTCAACCACTGGATTTGCATTGTTCAAAACCCTCATAATCAAATCCTACACTTTTTACATTTACCAAACAACGGTTTCCAAACTCCGAATTCCAAATAGCAAAATAGATAATATGATATTAATATGTTGATTTATCGAGCACTGTCATTCTCTTCTTTCGAAACTTAAAGAATGATTCTTATTATAATCATTCTTTTCACTTCAACTCGCATATAATTATTTTTCCAATATTACTCCAGCTGTTATTCTTCTAATTTTTATCCTTCCACAATCATTATCATTTTTCTTAACTCAGCAAATAAAAGTTAGAAAAAAGTGCAGAAATGTAAGAAAACATTGAGTTGGAGGCCTAAAGATTCAAGAATGATCACATTTGATCATTGTCCAAACATTTGATTAGAGTTCTTCGAGTTTAGTTGGAGTTGGAGCAAATAAAGTTGTCTTATCTTGATAAATTTAGAAAAATATCTTAAATATATAAGGAAGCGACAATACTTTGATATGAGGTTTTTTTTAGTGAAACCATAAAAAATAAAGTATATTATTTAAAACGGACAATATCGTATCATTGTAGAAGATAGTTGGATCTGCTGGAGTGGGCAACCCTTTTCTTCATATCTTGATTGAATGAGAGCCAAATATCGAATTTCAAGATAGAACCCCAAGCCGTGGTGTTGAACTAGATATATTACCTGCAGACAATGAAAACAACATGTCACCATCCCTTTTGGTAATAATATTGAAGTTTAGTGGATGAGTAGATTTTTTTTCCTTCCAATTTTATAATGGTTACAGGTTTTGATTTTGATTTTTTTTTTTAGTCAAGCTAGTTTTTTAACTATCATGAAATGATTTAATAGTAAAAAAATAAAAAATAAAAGATTTGGAAAAAATTAAGAGGTGAAAGGTTTCAATTTATGAATAGCTACCTAACTACTTAAGATTTAATTTTCTACAAATTTACTTGACATCCAAATGTTATAAGATTAGACGGTATATCTCATAACAATAGTCGTCGAAGTGCACACAAACGGGCTCGAATAGATTTAAAAAAAAAAAAGAAGAAGAAGCCTTTTGATCTTTCTTTTTATAGGGAGGTTTCAGCTGGGAGACTTATATATATTTTCTATGTGTTATTGTGGTTTTTAATGATTTATGTATTTTTTTAGTTAAAAAAACGTGATCAATGAATAGCTTCACTCGCAAATATTCTTTACTTTGCAAACCATAAAGTTTAGTAAATAAAATATTTCCTTGGAACGTTTATTTTTCTAAAAAAAAGAAGTTAAAATATCACTTTAATTATAGTACTGTAACAATTTGTTTTATTTTGAATTTTATAATTTTAAATGTTGAATTTTAATCTTGGTACTTTTAATAAATTTTAAAACTATACCTAAAAGTTTGTTTTTAACAAATTGATTCAATAAAAACAATACTTTTAATACAATAAAAGACACGATAAATTAAGAGTAAAGATGAAATTTAAATTTTATTGAAAATATATGACCTAAAATTAGATAGAATGCAATCCAAAGCACATATAACAAATTGATGTAAAAAGAAAAAAGAAAACTGACATTTCGGTGCATGATAGGTAATGACACACATTGAAATGACAGTGACACATCTTTGCCTCACTTTGATATTATAATATTCTAAAAGCTGAAAATTTTGACCCCTAAACCATATATTCCTATTTCACTATTCAAAACTTGATTATGACTTCTCATAAATCCTCTATAATCAACAAACTAATCAATACATCCATGTGACAAATATCCTTGATCTTAGGTGAAGAAATTGGCAGCAATATTCAAAATTTTCAATTTATTGACCAATATTATAAAGAGGTATGAAAATTTTAAAAAAAATAATTTTATGTATAAAAGTTTCATTTTTTGGTTCTTAGAATATACCTATCTTAAATGGTTGAATTATGAATACTTACCCCCTCATAATAGTGTTTAAAGTAACATTTAACATTATTTTTATGATTTGATATTTCATAATAGTTATAATAACATTTTACATTTCTTAAAAAAAAAACATTTTACATTATTTTTATGATTTGATTTTCAGATTACACCCTTTTAAATTACATATACAACAATGGGACCCCAATTGAAATGATGCACAGCTCATACATTTGACCCAAATTTCCTTTTTGCTAATATTTTCATTAATTCATTAAAATGAAGAAAAAAAAACATATATTTTATTTGAGAAAGATTTCACATTAGACCTAGTAAAAACCCACCATCCAATTTGACATATCTCTACTTCATCCTTCTATCTCAATAATAGGACAATGATTTAAGGGGCAAAGCTCACTTTTTTACACACACCCAAAAGAAAAAGGAAGAAGAAGAAGCAAAAGGATCCTTTTCTTTCAAATTAAATTCCCTTTTTCAATGTCAAATGAAGATCATAAGAAAGATCTCAATTACTTCCCACAATTTGATCCTTTTACTCACAATTTCCTTCCTAAAAAACCCTTAGAACCTTCTCCTTTGACAAATCCTTATGATTCCTTTGATCCCTCCTGTGTGGGGTTTTTCTCTGATTTCCTACATGCCTCAGCTCATTATGACTACAACCAAACCCACTCCGCCGGCCTCGAGATGTCGTGCTCGTCCTCTATTGACGATGATTCAAAGAAGCCCTCAGGCTTCGGAGATCGGTCGATGGAGTGCGGCGAGCACCCATCGACAGTGAATTCCTCGTTTGTGTCTTCCTCGGATGAGGCTGCGGCCGGCGATGGTGATGATTCTGCCAAGAGTAGGGAGCTGGTGAAAGAGTTTGAAGATAAAAGTGGTGAAAATGTCAAGAAAATGTAGGTCTTCTTTTTTAACTCTTCTTTTCCATGGGATAGTAGCCTAGATATGGTCATATCTCTAAACAAAAGAAACTTGACTTTATATGTTCTTAATAGTTCAATTTGTACAAAATATATATTATACATGATCGTTAGATTTCAGATTAACAATATTTAAGACTATCGTTTGATAGCCAATGTGATTTTTGTTTATTAGTTTTTGAAAATTGTTTTTCTCCCCAAATTTTCTTCATTGATACTCAATCTCTCAAGGAAGGTATTGAATCTTAATCAAATTTCAAAAGTAAAAAATAAGTTTTTGAAAACTTTATATATATATATATATATATATATATATATTCTAGACATTTTCAAGGTTAAGATTTGAGTTGGAAAGCATATAAGTAAAGGTAGATAATAAAACACTGAAATTTATAAGTGAAACTAGAATTTA
>JBBMKA010000066.1:0-12623 GCA_037833695.1 Sechiopsis laciniata | reverse complement strand
TTGTCAAGTTTTTGTTGTTGGACCTATTTAAAGTCATCATCAAGTAATATATGTTGTCTAAAATTCTAAACAATAATATTTTATAACTAATATTCAAATTATAATCTTTGGAAGCTACATGATTCCTTGTTTCCTTTTCAATTATTTTGACATGTTATGAATGTAATGTATAAATTCTTGATTCCTTGTTTCCTTGTTTAGAATAATTTAAGAATTTATAAATGTAATGTAAAGTAATTTAAGAATTTATGAAACAACGAATCAAAATTCTAAACAAGGAATCAATATTCTAAAAATTTATAAATGTAATGTAATGTAATTACCTTTAGTTTATTCCTTACGTACATATATATTTAGAAGAAAAGAAAAAAAAAAAGCAAAAAATAAATATCCAAATTAAAAGACAAACGCCACAGATCATCAAAGGCAAGCCAGAGAGAGTTCAGGGTGCGGACGGCGGAAGGAAGTTAAAAGCTCTAACGCCGTCGATCAGAGGCGGAGATAGCGGTGGTGTCCGCGGGGGAGAAGGTCTGAGCGGCGACCGGGCGGGGGCTTTACGAACATATTTTCTGGCCCAAACGTGTTTGCCGTTGATGGAAAATTTAGATTTGGATCCTGAATTGAGTACACTGTCGATGGAGGATTCCGTTTTGACTACCAGCCGGGCGTACAGCGGCTGCTCCGGCGGCTGCGCCTCTTGCATGTGAACGCTCTCTATGAAATCCCCATATCTTCTGCTCCACAAACATAATTTTCCTTATTAACATAATAACATCTTTTTCGCTATTGTGTCATAAATAACTGAAAAAGTAATTACTATTACAAAGGTTAATAAGAGTAATGAAACAAAATGTTATAGATTCCAATCATCTATCAACTATGATTATTGACCCAGAAGTTGAGAATGAAAATAGGAGGCCTCCTAACAAATTGAATTACTTTTTTATATAATGTTTCCTAACAATTTTTCCACCCTAGATTTACAATTTTAAAAAATTGTTTAACCTTAATTGAAGATAGAAAAGTTGTAACCTATTCATTCATAGACATGCACTTATGAGACGTAGTATAATTAATATAGTATTATATTATGTATTATTAATATTAATACCAATAACTATAGTTGTTATTTTATTAAAATGATCATTTATATTATTTTATAATTGTAACTAATTTTTACTTTGTAACTATCAACGGAAGCTTGAATCGATTACCTCAGAGTCAAATTTTTACTGTTGGGAGACCTTTATATATATATGGTACAAAAAAAAAACTTTAATTATCAAAATTTTCAAGTTAAAAAATATTAAAAAATTAAAATTTTTTTTTTTTTAAGGGAATTGTCTTCCTCCTTTATTTGCGACCCTAGATTATCTCCACATAAATCAAAGGGGAATGAAAAAGGTAAGACTCGCCTGATTTTCTCATTTTAAATAGAGATTTATATAAATAGAAAATAAAATCCAGATTTTGAAAATATTGGCCTCATAAATAAAATTTTGACTATGCACAATAATCTAAAAACACTGACAAAAGATTTGACATGCAGACGAATATCGAAAGATATTGGTAAAGAGTGAAATAAAATAAAATAAAAATACCTTCCAAAATAATCTCTAACTTCCTCTTCAGAAATCGGATATCCTTTCGAAAACGTCAGAAAAATCGTCCTCTCATCCGCCGGAACCGCCTCCTCTTCTTTTTCCTTCCCATTTTTCAACTCTAAACGACCAAATAAATCACTTATTTCACTCCGGTTTTCCCCTCTCACCGGCGCCGCCGCTATTGCCGCCGTCACCGGCGAAGTCTCACCTCTAATATTCACAAACCCACATGCCGGAACGACGAACTGACTCGCCGGAGCCGCCGCACAGTAGCTTCCACGAACAGGTACAGCGGCGGGTGAAGCCACGCGCTGGGTATGAAGCGCGTGGAGAATGTCCTTGAAGGCCCGGTGGCAAATATCTGTACAAATCTTGGAAACGCCACGTAGGATCACGAGCCGGTTTTTATGGAAGAACCGGAGGGAAACCGGGGTTTTGGAAACGTGTTGAATCATAGGAATGTCGACCAAGGAGTCCGGTTCGAATGGGAATTTGTCGTTTTCTATACACGCTAACGACATGACGGCCTCGTCCGATAGAGCGTCGACCAACGCATCAGGAAACGACAGCATTTTGTAGACCAAATTGAACTCTTCGCCGTTTTGTTCGAGCCAAAGCCACAGCCCCATGACTCGAACCGACTCGTCGGGGTCGCGGCCGAGGTTGAACACCATTCGAGTGAAGAGAGTTCGGTCCACCGTGTGAAAAATGTTGAATTCCTCTTGTGTGACACTGTATCCTTGAGAGGAAGATGAGGAAGCCATTTGAAAATAATATTTAACAAAAAAAAAAAAAAAAGAAAAGTATAAACTATTTTTTTTCTCTCAAATTTGGCAGAAAGATTTTATGTGAAATAGTGAGTGGAAATGGAGAGGGCTGGGGAATTGGTATTTAAATGGATTGGAGAGACGCCATTGATGAATTTGTAATGCATGAATCGATGTTTTTGAGGGGTTGTGTTTGTTGCAGAATTGGAAGCCAAACTCCATATTAACATATTTCCAAACATGGGCTTATGAAAAGTTTAATTTCGCTACATTAGGGTTGTTGGGATATTATATATTGCATGTAAGAGAGAGAACTTTAAAAGTTATATTTTAAATGCTCAGAATTAATTTTTAATTTTTTTTCAGATTGGAAAAAAAAAATTCATTTTTTAATTTATATCTAATAAAATTTGATAGAGGGCATGTGTGAGTGTCACATAGATTTTTTTAACTGTCTAAGTTTAACAATTATATTTTTTAATTCAACCATGAGTGGTGATCGAACCTACAACTTTATTTCTTTCAGCACTCACAATAGCTCTGCAATGACGATAAGAACTTATGACTCATAAGATTTTGAATTATTTCTCTTGACAACTTTCTAACATCTGAAAAGTTAATGAACTTTTTACAAGAGTGTATCTAAACTGTTTTAGTATAAAATTTAATATATCTTTACATTTTCAAAGTTGTGTCTATCAGATTTTTTTAGACGTATTCCTCATTTTATTCTACCTTTTAAAGTTCAGTAATGATCTATTATTATAACTAACAAAACATATCTCTAGAGTATATAGTAGTGATAAAAAAGATGTGTTCAAAATTTTCACTCTAATTATTATTAAATAAAAAAGAATAAAATTTATTATACATAAAATTGAAAATTTAAATATCTATTAAATATTTTTTTAATTTGAAAATTATGACACAAATTAAAAGTTTTAGTGCTAAACTTGAAAGCTAACTATAATTTTTTTTTTCTTTTTTAAAAAAATATATTTTTTCTTTTTTTATATAATGTATATAACCTAATATTTTGGCATGTTAAGTGCGAAATTCTTTTCTACAATTTTTATTTGAGAAAATAATTTGGACGAAATTAAAATAGGCAAGTTATCAATTTTTTTTCAACATTAACTTAGTGATAAATGATATATAATTGCTTTTTCAACACTAATTAAAATGGGCTTAATCTAGTGATAAGTGATATATTTTAGACCTAAAAAGTTTATAATATCTAAATCGAAAATATATGTTAATTATCGCTAGAGTTGACAATGAGTATATTTAATTATGTTGCAATAACTCTGCGAATATTATGAAAAAATAAAGTAGACAATAACTAATGAAACTTGTAGAAGTATTTACTTGGCTTTTTTTAGGGCACTTGATACTTATTTGAAAAAAAAAATGTACACTGGTTACTTGCTAGCCTCTTTCTTATTATTAGTTTTTTTTTTTTTTTTTTTTTTTTTTTTTTTTTGAATGTTCTTATTATTAGTTGATACACAAAGACATGTTAATAGTGACTTTATTACCGTGGAAAAAATCTCTTTTTTATAATATCAAAACATATTTTTTCATTCAAAATTAGTAAAGTGACAATTTTATAAATCAATATGAGTTAAACTGACCTTACTCACTAATGATTGAAATTTTAAAAGTACGGCACGTTGACTTCTTACTTCGATGAACTAATGAAATTTTAGGAGGTTTAGCATAAAATCATGTACTCAATTTCACTAATTAACCTTTTAATTAGTTCTTACGAAGTTAGACAAAGTAGTTATTAATTATTAGTAAATTTCACAAGTAAATTTATCTCATTAATTATTATTTTAGTTCAATGTTTTATGGTTAAAAAAAAAAAAAAAAAAAAATCAATGTTTTATTTGTTTTTAGACAATTTCTAATTAGTAATGTGAATTAAAGTCTTGAAATTTTTGTAGTTAAAAATTACAGGGCATAAAGATTTTATTGAGTATAACAAATGTCTAATCCCTTAACTGGATTAATTAATTGGTTAATTAGTTGTTGATTGTTATTTTAGTTAACCAATTAGTTAAAAACGAGCTATCATTAGTCAATTGGTTGTAACTCTCCTTTACCATTCTCTTTATAAAACAGAGATTGATTAGCTGGAAATAATAAGAAAGCATTTTGCTCTAATTGCTTGTTATGGTATCAGAGCTGCTTTCAAGCAGATTTTCTTGTGCGTTCTTGTCCTAAAATCGATCTTTCTTTTTCTTCTCTTCAACAATGGTGAACG
Source organism: Sechiopsis laciniata (assembly GCA_037833695.1). Taxonomy (NCBI): domain Eukaryota; kingdom Viridiplantae; phylum Streptophyta; class Magnoliopsida; order Cucurbitales; family Cucurbitaceae; genus Sechiopsis; species Sechiopsis laciniata. The sequence continues at coordinate 7,983 of JBBMKA010000066.1, read as the reverse complement.
AAACCCCTCAAGAAACCACCAACACCCAAACCTTTGACCTGCAATATAGCCCATTCTTGATACACCATTCCTTTGCTTCAACTTCAAATCTCGTAACCCAACCATTACTTGGAGCCGAAAATTACACATCCCGGAAGAGAGCTTTTTTCAAAGCTCTGGCAGGCAAAAACAAAGAAGGATTCATCAATGAGGATATTGAAAAACCCAAAAATGTGAAGCTTTTATCCTCATGGAAATGCAACAACCAGTTGATAATTTCTTGGATTCTTAACTCCGTCTCAAAAGAAATAGCAGCAAGCATCATATGCGCAGGTACTGCTAAAGATGTATGGGACGAATTAGCCGAAAGATTCAAAGAATCTAATGGCCCTCACAAATTCCAGTTTAGAAAGGAATTAGCAAATGCTGTATAAGGAGGTATGTCTGTAGAAGCTTATTTTACAAAAATCAAATCAATCTGGCAAGATCTTGTTGATTTTTGCCCTTCTGTTGAATGTACTTGTGGTGTTCTAAAACCCCTTCTTACTCATTTTGACACTGAGTATACTATGATCTTCCTTATGAGACTCAATGAATCCTATGCCACTATTCGAACACAAATTCTGTTGATGGAACCTTTGCCCACAATCAACAAAGTTTTTGCTCTTATTATACAAGAAGAAAGACAGAGAAATCTTGGCAACCATTCAGATGAAACAACCACCTTAATGGCTATGGATACATTTAAGAAGAACAACATAGTATACCAGAACAAAAGAAAGGAAGCCTCAAAATCGATCTGCACACACTGTGGATTCAAAGGGCTCACTATTGAAAAATGCTATAGAATCCATGGATTCCCTCCAGCCTTTAAGAGTAAAAGAGGCAATCAAAATGGTCAGGAAAATGTTTCTCATAATGTTGGAACTCATTCTGTCTCTCAGAACTCTTCAAGCTTCTTAGACAATCTCGACCAAAATCAATGCTCTCAATTGAGAGAGCTGCTCAATTCACGTCTACAAGACAACAAAGGGGTTATTTTTGCATCTGCTGTAAGCCATATATCAGGTATTAATTCATTATCCTTATCTAAATCCTCTAATTCATGGATTTTAGACACTGGTGCATCAAGGCATATTTGTTTTGAAAGATAGTCTTTTTGCAATTTACATAGAATTTATGACACGAGTATAGTTCTACCTACTGGCTTTTGAGTATCTGTTGAATTTGCTGGAGATATTCAGTTCAACACCAATTTGGTTCTACACAATGTGTTATTAGTTCCCAATTTTAGCTACAACCTAATATCAGTAAGTTGCTTACTGACCTCAGATAATATAGCATTGGATTTTTCTGCCCAATCTTATATCCTATAGGACATGAAACATTCTCAGATGATTGACAAGGCTGAATGTTCAAATAGGCTATACTTAATAAAACCTTCAAATATTTCAATTGCTTGTTCTGTTTCAGTAGAGACTTGGCACATAAAATTGGGACACCTCTCCTCTAAGAGACTTGAACTAATGAAGAATTCTCTCCATTTTTCAGGATGTCCATAAAAAAGTTGTAATATTTGGCCCTTAGCTAAGCAAAAAAGATTGTCTTTTCATTTTAACAATAATGTAGCCAAAGAAACCTTTGATTTAGTGCATTGTGATGTATGGGTACCATTTAAAGTTCCAACTTGCAAAGGTTATAGATATTTTTTCACTTTGGTTGATGACTCTTCTCGTTATGCATGGGTTTTTCTTATGTCATTCAAAAAGAGATGTGTTACATATTATCCCTCATTTCTTCAAGTTAGTGAAACTCAATTCTCTAAGAAAATCAAAGTGTTTAGATCTGATAATGCACCCGAACTCAAATTTACAGAATTTTTTGCCTCAGTAGGAACTATGCAGTAATTTATATGTGTTGAGTCACCACAACAAAATGCAGTCGTCGAAAGAAAACATCAGCACTTGTTAAATGTTTCTAGAGCCCTCTTTTTTCAAGCTCAAGTTCCTTTGCAATTCTGGGTTGACTGTGTGCTTACTGCAACTTACATAATAAACAGAATTCCCATGCCCTTACTAAAAGATGCCACTCCATTCTCTATTTTACATCAGCAAGAAGTTGATTATTCATCCTTAAAGTCATTTGGATATCTTTGTTATGCTTCAACCTTACACAATAATAGAGGAAAATTTGATCCAAGAGCAAGGAGATGTGCCTTCCTTGGTTATCCTCCCGAAGTTAAGAGATACAAAGTTTATGACTTGAAAACCAAGGAATTTTTTCTCTCAAGAGATGTAGTATTCTATGAAGATACTTTTCCTTTCTAAGTTTGAAATACAAAAGGAACAAGTTATGTGGATGAAATCTTTCTTGAAGTTATTTTACCTCTGCCAATTATTCACTTTGAAGACGCATCACAACAGCCTTCATGGATCGTGCTTCAGCCCAAAACGTGCATCCTAACGATGCACCCCTAGTGAATGACACCAACATTGGTGATAACAATGAGGAACACCAGCATGATAATATTGACAGGGACAATGCCTTTGCATCTAATCAAGATGATTTTGAAACACGTTTGCCTGAAAGTTCAGAAACAAACACTAAGTTTAATCTAGACACTGCAGCTGGAGATATAGCATTTGAACCTACTATTTTTCAAAATGAAGAAGAAATTGTTCCTACATTTGAACCTACTACTTTACAGAATGAAAAAGAAACCGTTCCTCTTGAATTTTCACCCAATAGTTCACATAATGAGCAATCATTGAGTGAAAATGAGCAAACAAGTGATATCATCATCACTGATCCAATGCCTAGAGGATCCACTTGCAATCAAAGATTGCCTAGTCTTCTAAAGGATTACCACTGTAATTTGTTGAGTCACAAAGAGGAACTAACATCTACCAAATCATCTTGTCATTCCATTGACAAGTTTTTATCATACAACAAGCTTAGTTCTGATCATTTGCATTATATACTCAACATATCTATTGTCTTTGAGCCTTCATTCTTTCATCAGGCAGTAAAATACAACCATTGGCAACAAGCCATGGATGAAGAAATAGCAGCCCTTGAGAGATCTAAAACATGGAGCATAATGTCTCTGCCTCCAGGACACCGCCAAATAGGCTGCAAATGGGTTTATCGTATAAAACACAGATCAGATGGCTCAGTGGATTGATTTAAAGCTCGTATTGTTGCAAAGAGATATAGACAACAAGAAGGAATTGATTTTCTTGACACTATTTCACCTGTAGCAAAAGTAGTAACAGTTCGTTTACTAATCTCTGTTTCAGCCTCATTCGGATGGTCTATTTTTTAGATGGTCATCAATAACGCATTCCTCAACGGTGATTTATTTGAGGAAGTTTACATGGCCCTTCCCCCTAGTTACTATGAAAGGAGATCCACTTCCACACCTATGGTGTGCAAACTGCAAAAATCCTTTTATGGATTAAAATAAGCTTCGAGGCAATGGTTTCAGAAGTTCTCTTGCGTATTGTTATCAACAAGGTTCACTCAATCAATCAAAGGCTGACTATTATCTCTTCACTAGAGGAAAAAGGATGTACCTTTGTTGCCTTACTTGTATATGTAGATGATATACTGCTGACAGGCCCCAATTTATCTGAAATTAACAAAGTGAATGAAATTCTCAAAGGCTGTTTCTCATTGAAAGACCTTGGCAAGGCCTCTTATTTCCTTGGCTTGGAATTATCTCGTTCATGGAAAGGAATCTATGTATCCTAACGTAAGTATTGCCTATAGATCATAGAAGATCATGGTTTGCTTGGAGCTAGACCCACCTGTCAGCCGATGATTCCAAGTACAAAGTTATCTGCTGCCATGGGTGATAGTCTTGATGTTAATTCTGCTACTCAATACCGTAGACTTATTGGAAGACTCATATATCTACAAATTTCTCGGCGGTTCATAAGTTAAGTCAATTTCTTGCTAAACCAACTACTGAACATCTTCAAGCTGCGAATTATTTGTTGAGATACCTTAAAGGAACATCAGAATAAGGGATCCTATTCCATACCACGGTTGATTTTCAAATGAAAGCCTTTATAGATTCAGATTCTCGACACTTGTCGGTCTATTACAGGTTTCTATATATTTCTAGGAGACTCTTTAGTTTCCTGGAAATCGAAGAAACATACAACAGTGTCCCGTTCTTCAGCCAAGGCTGAATATAGAGCCCTTGTAGGGGTTACAAGCAAAATAATTTGGCTACATCAACTACTCAAAGGCTTAATGATTGTTCCAAGGGCTCCAACTTTGATATTCTGTGACAATTCTGCAGCCATCACTATTGCTTCCAATCCCACATACCATGAAAGAACAGAACATATAGAGATTGATTGCCATTTCGTAAGAGAAAAGATTGATCAAGGTTTTGAAAAGCTGCTTCCTATACGACCAGTCTGTCAACTGGCAGACATGTTTACTAAAGCTCTTTCATCGGCTTCTCTTCAGCACATTCTAAGCAAGATGAGCATTTTTAATCTCTATGGATGTTCATCTTGACGGGGGGTATTGAGTATAACAAATGTATAATCCCTTGACTGGATTAATTAATTGGTTAATTAGTTGTTGATTGTTATTTTAGTTAACCAATTAGTTAAAGACCAGCTGTCATTGGTCAATTAGTTGTAACTCTCCTTTACCATTCTCTCTATAAAACAGAGATGGATTAGCTGGAAATAATAAGAAAGCATTTTGTTCTAATTGCTTGTTAATTTGAATTAGGTTTACGTTGACATTAAAATCTTAGACATTAATAACTTAGTAGGTGGAAAAAGTTATAGGTAACTATTTTTTATCTTTTAACTTTTTCGAAAACAAAAAAATATTCGAACAATTTTTTATTTTATTTTATTTTCATATTTGTCTACAAATGTTCTTGATATAAATATTATGTGAAGAATATACAAAAACCAAACTACAACTATAAGAATGAAGGTTTTATCTCCAAAAAAAAAAAAAAGGTCATTTTTTAGTTCGCCAACCATATTTGAAGATTAGAGAATGTAAACATGGATCTCATGATAAAAAAAAAAGTTAATTAATTATCACTAAACTAAACTCCCTTTTAGTCACTAAAAAAAAAAACTTTAACTAATTTTTCTGACACCATAAATCTTTGGCTTATTTCAACTGAAATTGTGTTATCATAAAGTGGTACGGTGAGTTATTTTAAACAAGATGCAAATTAATATAACAAATATTATTGGTATTTGAAGTACATGTTATTATAACATGAATTATAATAAATAATGTTTGGAAAGCAGTTATTATATAATACGAAGGAAGAAATAATTAAATCTCGAATAGGGTATAAATTACGTAAAAATATAACTTGGATTTGGGCGAACTAACTGATTATGGTTATCGACGGACACTCGAGTGATTGTGTATACCAATCAAGATAAGAATAACCCAATTCCATTTACATAAACGGATTGTCTTTGTGTGATTTGAAAATATGAAAAAGAAAATTAAAAATTTAAGTTAGATGCCGAGATTTTTGTATATTTAAAATTTAAAATCTTTTCTCTTTAATGTATTCCTGTATTTGGAATTATTGGTTATCATTTTAGGATAGTTGCCATATTTTGGATGCACTGCTATTTAAAAATATTTATTGAATGCAAATTTTTACTTCCTCTAAAGAAAAAAAAGAAATCATCTTCATTGTATGCCCACTTTGTCATGATATAGAATGTAATGCAAGCAGTTCCACAAATTTACACAAATACAATAGATGAAAGTTGCATCATAAATTTCAACAAAGTGTCGACATGTGGCAAAGAAGAAAAAATATTAAAATGTGAAATTTCAAAGTGTTATATTTTTATAGTAGAGTATGTTATAATTCTCAGAATTAAGAATTATGAATATCATACAAGACAATGTTGCAGTAAAAGATGTTGATTTTTCAAATATATCGTCTAAGTGGAATTTGTTGAGTTTTTAACAAAATAATAAAAGAAGATTGTCCCACATTGAAAAAATTCAAGGCATCGAAAAGAAAGGAAATTAAAGATAAACAAACAACTCATTGCTCGTCCGGCTTCATTGATGAATGGTCATCAGAGTCATCGTCAGTTTCTAGTTCTACAACTCGAAGATATAATAGAAGCAAGCATAGTCCATATTCCAATGTTAGAAGTTCTCTTATTAAGGATCAAGAATCAAGAGTCACAAGTTAGACATGAAACATCACTAAATCCAACAGCATAAATATGGTAATACTTATGCTTCTTCAAGTATATTAAGAGAAGTAAAACCTACTTGGTTCTTGGATTCGGTGGCCAAAACTTAAACCATAAACTAGTTATTCTACTAAATATTAGGGGTGTTCATCGATCGGCCAGAGTCAACTTTTAGTGAAAATTAACCCCAAACCCATCTATCGGTTTCCTAAAAAATGAAACCGAAACTAATTGGTTCCGTCAGTTAAAATCAATTAATTCATATTATCTTTTTCACAAAAAAAATATTCATCATACAATTTTGTAAAGATATTTTGAAAATTAATTTTAAAAAACGAGCATATAAAATCATTTTCAAAAACACATTTAAATTTAAGTTAATTTAATAAAAATATATACTTAATTATATAAAAATATCAATATTTTATAAAAAATATTTTTGGTTGACCGACTAAACCAACAAATTTTTGGTTAAGTATTTTTGTAACCAACACCGACCAATACTTGAAAACCAACCGACTCTAATTCGATCGCTCGGATTGATTTTTATGGAATGTGTGAACACCCCAACTAAATATAGTAGAATTATGTAATTGTCCAGCTAAATTGATTGAGATTCGCTTAGTTCTCAAACTTACCCAAACACTAGCTTAAATAATAAACTAAATCAACATTTTTTTTCTCTATTTTCATTGACATAACCCTACGAGGAATCAATAATAATGCAAGGGTAAAAGATTGCGACATTCAAAATAAGCATTATGAGTGGATATCAAAATCTCAGTTTGGTGTAGCGTACAAAGGATGAACTGATTTTAAATCAAACTTAATATTCTAACAAAAACCAAACATTGTTTGTCAAAAGAGTATGTGAAGAAGGAAGTGTCTAAGACCTTGGCTTTTCTTTCTTTTCTTTGAAGAGAGCCAAAAGTGAAACTCCAGAAACCTTCACAACCTTGAACCTAACACCAGGAATATCTCCCACGGCATGACCCTTACGTCCAAACCCCGCGATCAATACCTCGTCCTGTAACATTGCAATACAAAAGGGTTTTGAAGATTGCACAAAAACAAACGACAATTTGAATTCAAGTATAATTAACTGTGGCATCAGTTGTTTACAGATTCGAGTCCCAAAGTTGGTTAAATTAAAAAATAAAAAATAAAAGCACACACATTGTCACAAATGAAATTTCTTCTTAAAAAAGATAAAGAGTTGATGGATAACCACTTCAAATTATGAAAACCTTCAAATGAATGTTTGTATATGCAAAAAGTCAAATGGACTTTGGACTTATGAATATATCACAGTGAAATAGAATTTGGAAAACCCATTTGATAAATAAATAAAAAATTGTTTGTTTATTCTTTATGATTTCTGTTTCATAAATACAAAAATCAAACGCATTTAATTACTTCTTCTATTTTTGAAAAATATAAATACTTATTTTTTATTTAATAGAATACAAACAAAAATTGTCGAACTTTTATTTTCTCAATTTTCAATAATTATCAAAGTATAATTTTTTTTTAAAGGACTTACAAGAACATTTGCTCAGCGAATGAGAAAGTTAACATTTTCACAGGGCCTTTTTCTAGTTATTAAAATTTAGATTTCAAAAACTTTTTCACAGCGAAATAGAAAGTCAACAAAAAAAACTAAACAGATAATTCACAGCAACAAAGGAGACCGACTTACATTCTCTTCAATATAATTCAGGCAACCGTCATTAGGTACAAAAGCAGCAATCTTCTTCCCATTTTTAATCAGTTGAACTCGAGC
>JBBMKA010000055.1:0-12625 GCA_037833695.1 Sechiopsis laciniata | reverse complement strand
CTACTTTTTAAGTTTGTCAACTGCGCGAACCCCATCCGGTGTCTAGAAACATGACTTTTTAACAAATATTACAGACGTCCAAAGTTCGTCTCCGGCATTTTGACCCCAATTTTTTTAGCTGAGTACTGGACTTTTCTATTCATGACTTTTAGGTCACATGGAGTAGGCATTCCACTACAATAGGGAGTACATAGAAAATATGTTTTCCGAACGTTGATCCCGAACTACAAAAATAGTAAACTATTATACAACCGAGGATTAAAAACTTTGTCGGAAAACAAAAATATTTTTATTACTTAAATCCACTCGTTTTGGCCCACTTTTTAAGTTTGTCAACTGCGCGAACTCATCCGGTGTGTAGAAACATGACTTCTTAACAAATATTATAGACGTCCAAAGTTCGTCCAAAATTCGTCTCTGGTATTTTGACCCCAATTTTTTTAGCTGAGTATTGGACTTTTCTAAGACAAATATTCATGACTTTTAGGTCACATGGAGTAGGCCTTCCACTACAATAGGGAGTGCATATAAAATATGCTTTCCGAACATTGATCCTGAACCACAAAAATAATGGACTATTATACCCCCAAGGACCAAAAACATTGTCGGAAAACAAAAATCTTGAGCTAACCCGAATTGATTATTAAGTTTTTTTTGTTACCTCTAACATATATATTTATTTACTTATTATTTTTAGACTTCTTATTTTTCAATATTCTCTTAAATATTTTTAGTCTTTAGAATGTGTATACCATGATAAAAATATCTAATTAAATTATGTCATCTAGTTTTTGTTGATTTTAATTATCTAATTATTTATGGAAGTCGAATTATGTCATTTATTTTTGTTCTTTTAACTATCTTTTTTCTAGAATTGTTTTAATTATCTATTTGCTTTATGAGAGTCAAATGTATTTGTTGTTATGTTCTATTGGTGGGATCTTCTATATGAACTATGAATGTATGACTAATGGTGAGTAACTTTTGATTTGATATTTTGCATATTTATATTTATTTTATTACAGTAAATTTGATGATATATATAATGTACTGATGAATTTGATGATCAACTCCATCCAACCTGAAAATATAAAAGGTTGGCTTGAGTTGTCTCTAAAAATTTGGGTTGGTCTAACAATTTTCCTCAACCCAATTCAACTCATGTCCTAATAAGAACTTTGTAAATTAACTAACTTGATGATAATTAGTGAATTAATGATGATTTAATGATATTATGTTAGATGAATACAAATAAATAAATGTTTAAAATCAAAACAAAATGAACTATGAAATTACCATCAATTTCAAATTGCAAAACAAATTTTGAAAATATGATATTATGTAAACGAGAATAAATTTCAATTAATTAATTCAAATTTAATGATATTAAGTAGATGAAAAAATATTAATAAATTTTTTTAAACAATAAATAAAATTGATAATAATACTACAATTAATTTTAAATAATAAAATATACTTTTGAAATACAAAATTGATTATAAAATAATGTTAGTTTTAAATTCCAAAAAAATGTTCTTACAATATTTTATTTTGATAACGAAAATAACTTTCAATTAACTAGTTGAAAAAATATTAGGGCAGATAAAAAAATATAAATAAAAATTGATTATAGAAATACGAATTTAAAATTACAAACCTATGAGGGTGTTTGGATGGCGATTTTCAATGAGGTTTTCAAAATAAGATTTTCAATTACTCTTAAAAAAAACATCTAAACGAGTTATTGTAATAATTTCATAAATAAAATTTCAAAATGAGGTTTTCAATGAGGTTTTCAGATTAAAATTATAATTTAACCAATAATAATCTTTTTTTTTATTTCGCTGCTTTTCTATATATTTTATTTAAAAAATGAAAAATATAATTTTTCAAAAAATTTCGAGTGTTATTTATTTTTATTTAAAAAATTTCCATTCTTTTCTAAAATTTAATTAGAATTGAGGCTAAATTATCAAACATACCTTTGCACTATGAGATTTGTGTCAAACATGCCCCAGATTTTTAAAAAGTTTCAAAAATACCTTTGAACTTTGAAAAATGTTTCAAAAATACCCTTGTCGTTAACTTTGCATGGAAATCATTAGTTTTATTTTTTATTTTTTTATATAAAAAACCCTCAACTTTAAAAAAGTTTCAAAAACTCTCTTGGCCTAAAATTTTTTTTTAAAAGAAATTTTACCAATATATTTTTTTATATATAATAAAATGTTAAAATTATGTTACAAATATTCTAAACATTTAATTAGAAATTTTTTTTTACCTTTATATTTTTAACTTATGAATATTTTTTTGCCTTCAAATATCCTAAAAGTGTGCTTCAAATATCCTAAACATTTAATCAATTTTTTTTTAATTTTATTTTTTAAGAATGTTTAGAGTTGCTAGGAAAGATTATGGTTATGAATTTTAAATTTCTAGAACTTATTTCATCAATTTAAACTATGTTTTTTTTTTTTTTGGTTAAATTTGTTACATGGACATTTCAAATGTTGATAATAAGTTAAATTTTATAATTTTTTTTTTATAAAAAAATTTCATTTCTTGTTAATTTTAAAATTTTCTTTTAAAATTTATTTCACAGTATTTGAAACATAATTTTAATATATTTATAAAAAATTTATTGTTCAAGATTTTTTTTGCTGATATTTTGAAGAACAAGGATATTTTTTTAACTTCTCTAAAGTTGAGGGTGTTGACTGAAAAATTTCGGCTAGTGATAAATTGCCACTTCATTATCCCAAATTTAATGGCGAAATTAAATTAAATTTTGCGACAATATTTTTCAAAATTGATTTGGACCAAAAGTTGGTTTATCTTGAATTTAGGTCAAATTTAAACCAGACCCAAGTTCATTTAGTGAACCAAGCCAAGGGCCAGGCCCAAAGGCCCATCAAGGCCAAGCCCATAGTCCATAAAACTCTATAAATAGAGAGCTCTCCTTCAGGGGTCCTGAAATCTGAAGCTCTAGAGAGAATTCCACCAAACTGAAATCTGAAGCTCTAGAGAGAATTCCACCAATTGAGGAAAGAGACTTAGAGACCGCTTACCTAAAAAATCAGATGCAAAACTAGGAGACAATCGAATCAAGCTAGAGCCCACATGAGCGAGTTAATGATAAAGGAAAGAACATTCTCTTGGAAGGACAACCACAATTACATTCAGCATCAGTTACTTCTTTATCTGTCGAACAGCTGCAGGACATGATCGTGAACTCTATTAAAGCTCAATATGAAGGTCCAACTCAAAGTTCTTTAATGTATTCCAAGCCATATACAAAGTAGATAGACAATTTAAGCATCGCCAGCAAGGGAAGTAAAAATGTGCTCCCCTTAGATAACAAGAAAGAGAATAGAGAGGTCAGCATCAAGAAGATCTTCAAAAGCATTTCCGAAGAATCAATTGTCATGAATGTAGCTCCATTCAAGTTTGTTGGAAAAGAAAAGAACAAGAAGGTAGAGACATGATCGAAAGGTGGTGAAAGACGACGTTTAACTCTAAAAGAAAGACAATCACAAGTATTTCCTTTTCCAGATTTAGATGTCGCTGATATGTTGGAGCAACTACTAGATAAACAACTTATCCAACTTCTCGAATGAAAACGACCAGAGAAGTTAGGAAAGACAAATGATCCTAACTATTGCAAGTATCATAGCGTCGTTAGCCATTCAGTGGAGAAGTGTTTCATTCTGAAAGAGTTAATTTTAAGATTGGCCCATGAAAAGAAAATAGAGAAATAGAGTTGGATCTCGACGGAGTAGTTTAATAAAATCCTGTCGTTGCAGTCCTCCAGCCTAAAATCCAGTCGTTTATGACGTCTAGACATCACGATTCTCAATGTTCGATTCAATTTGGTTCAATCGAGCCCATCAACATTTGGCTTCAAGAAGAAACATTAGACCGCGACTGTTAAGAATTGAGTCTTCAAAAAGTATGTGATTCTGATTCAGCTGAAGAAGAAGATGCGGATTGGACCATAGAATCTCGCAGCAAGAAGTGAAGAGCAATTATGTTAAAAAATAATCACGTCTACATCGAGAGACAAAGAGAAGAGATTCCAGAAGAGAAAAGACATAATTTTTTTAAAGAAGCATGATCTTGTAGAGGAAGAAAATAAAAATCTCTTTATGCAATAACGTTGGCAAATTTACTTCCGAGAGATTTTCTTTCCATAACAAAAGTGGAAGGAGATTTTGCAAGTTCATATTGCATCAATGTCAAAGAAGTTGATGATATAAAAGAAATCAAGCAAATGACTTCAATCTTTGATCATATCAAGCCTTCAACTACTCAATGTTCAGCTTCCCAAAGACAAAGTATCTTCACATCAAAGAGAGAAGAAATGGCCTCAACTTCAATTAAGGCGCGATCATCAACCTTTCAAAGATTAAGCAAATAGACAAAAAGAAGAAAAGATACCGGTACAACTACAGTTGTAACCAAGCCATAGGTTTTTGACCGACTCTTTCTTAAAAGCTCAAGAGAAGCTTCAAAAGATAAAATTTCAAGCAAAATGAGAAGTCAAAAAGATATTCATAGCATTGTTCCATCCCGTAGGAGAAAAAAGAACTTTGTTACCATAGAAGCAGAAGGCTCATTTAGAGTAAAACGTCGCGATGTTGTTATCACCAACCCATTAGATGAAGATGTTGAATAAAAGAAAACTGAGTCTTCATGTCATCATGTCACTGTCATCGAAAATGCAAGTATCAAAGTGTTTAATGAAGGTATTAATGAAACATTTTTATCACTTAAAGCATGTGAAAAATACAAGATAGTTGATGAAAATGGACCCAAAATTTGTTCGATCAACGAAAAAAATATTAAAGAAATATTTTGCCTACATATGTAATACTTCTTGTCGTTTGAGTATAAACTACTTGCTACTCCTCAGTATATGAGTATAAACTACAAGCTACCCCTGGCCCGCATGAGTAAAAAGTATAAATGGAAGAAATTAAAAAAAAAAAAAATTGAACTACGTTATGACTTAATCCCTTCCATTCAAAGGGTACGTAGGTAACTTAATACAAAATTTTAAGTTCAGTCCCTATCTATTAAAAAAAAATCTTTTACACACCACGAAAAATAATACATTCAAAATGGATGGATATGAAAAGGTTTCGTCACCGTTCTCACTAAATTTGAGGCTGTCACCGTTCTACCTATGTTCGAGGTCGTTGTCACTCTCCCTAAGTTTGAGCCATCCATGCTCCTTCCCAATTCGAGACCATCGCCACTTTCTCCAAATTTAAGGGTCATCGCCAGTCTGTCAAAGTACAAGAACGTCGCCTATCTCTCCAAGTTTGTGGTCGTCGATGCTCTCTTCAAATCTCAGGTCATAGCCTCTTTCTTCAAGATCGAGTTTGCAATTGCTCTCTTCAAGATTGAGGTCGTCGCCTCTATCGTTGAGTTAGAAATCGTCGTCGCTCTCCTAAAATTTAAGGTCATCTTTGCTCTCTTTAAAGATCAAGGTCGTCACCTCTCTCACCAAGTTCGAGTTGATAATAAGTTTGTCGTTCTCTCCAAGTTCGAGGTCTTCACCGCTCTCTTAAAGTTTGAGACCATCCATATTCTTTCCAAGTACGAGGTTGTCACCACTATATCCAAGTTCGAGGTCATCATTGCTTTCTTCAAGTTTATGACGCTCTTTCTTAGCTTCAAGTGAGAAATGACCAGTCCCATCAAACATCTATGACATCCATTCTGAGCTTCAAGTGAGAAATGACCCGTCCCATCAAGTATCTGTGACATTATTTCTCAGCCTTAAGTGAGAAGTGTTTAGTCCCATCAAGTATCTATGATGTCCATTCTCAACTCAAATGAGAAGTGACTCATCCCATCAAGTATCATGACGTCCCTTCTTAGCTTTAAGTGAGAAGTGGCTCGTTCCATTAAGTATCTGTGAAGTCCCTTCTCAGCTTTTAGTGACATCACTGAAGGGAAAAAATGGGTCATCTTATATGGTCTCAACGAGATGAGAAATGTCTTTACGAAAACTTCTCAACCTCAAGCATATCTTATAAAGGTTGGTAACCACTTCTGCATTGAGGCAAATGTGACAACATCGAAGGAAAAATGAGCCACTTATAGGGTTAATGCGAAAAGGTCATTTATAACGTCTCTGTGAGATGAGAAGTGTCTTTACGATAACTTTTCAACCTCAAACATCTCTTATATGGGTCGGTGACCACCGCTATAGACACGCAGAAGTGACATCACTGAAAGAAAAATGGTGAGTAGCCAGTCAAGAGGTTGACCTCTTATAGCATCGATGGGACATGACCTCTTATAACGTCAATGGGACAAGGCCTCTTCTGACGACGATGGGACATGGCCATGATGGCCTCGTGTTCTAGCAGATGGCATGACAACATGACTTTATTTTCATGGATGGCATGGCTTAGATTGCATGACTTTGTCTCTTAAGACGGCGTGACGATAAGAAATGGCATGGCGGCATGACGACAAGAAACAATGTGGCGGCATAAACGTAAGAAACGGCGTGGCGACATGACATAAGACACGACATGGCGACATAATAGCAAGAAACGACGGGTAGCATGACGGCAAGACACGGCGAGGTGACATGACGAAAAGAAACGAAATGGCAGCATAATAGCAAAAGACGGCATGACGGTAAGATACGGCGTGGCGACATGACGTGGCGGCAAGACACGACGTGGTAGCATGAAGGAAAAAGGCGGCATGGCGGCATGACGAAAAGAAACGACATGGCAGCATGAAAGTAAGACACGGCGTGGCGGCATAACTACAAGACACGGGTGGTGGTATGACGACAAGGCACGACATGGTGGCAAGACACGGTGTGGCGGCATGACGGCAAGAAATGACGTGGCGGCATAAAGGCAAGACACAATGTGGCGGCATGACGACAAGACACGACATGGCAGCATGATAGCAAGAAACGGCGTGGTGGCATAACGGCAAGACACGACGTGGCGGCATGACGGCAAGACACGACATGACAGCATGACGGCAAGAAACGACATGATAGCAAGAAGTGGCGTGGCAGCTGGCCACAAGCAAAGTTGAATGTAGTTGAGTGTTGAAATTAGAAAAGAAGAGGATGAAATTGAGCCTGCAAAAAGAAAGACAACAATTAAAAATATGGTTCTACAAAAAAACAAAGGTCTACCCTCGATTCCATTCTTGTTGAGATGGAAGACGAGGTTTAATGGTTGTAAAAGCAAGACCCTACACAAGGAAAAAAAAAGAATTTAGCAAATTGAAGTTCCAGGAAAAAAAGAGTTCGAAAGGGCGCAAAAGAAAAGGCAAGCAAAAAAAAAAAAAAAAGGAAGATAGCATCAGTTGAAAAAAATCTCCTTGTCTGTAGCGAAAAAAAAACCCATATATTGAAAAAAAGAAAAGAAAATTCATATATAAATGAAAAAACAGTGGCATTTAAGCAATAGTTCCACCTTGAAGAATAAAAGGAAAAAAAAATCTTTTTAATAAAGAAAGGAACGAAGGAAAAAACGCCTGGAGCATGGTAGGAGGAAGAAGAAAAGTTAGGGAAAAGAAACAAATTCCTAGTGGCAACACAAGAAATCTTAATGCACAGGCTTCTACAAGAATATGTTTATATATAGTTGAGTTGGGGATCAAATCTATTCCCAAATTGAATAAGATTTTAGTCTGAAAGGGAGGGATTTGAGGCAAATTAAATCTTAAATTGGGATAAATGGTTGCTTCAAATTTATATCCACATTTAAATCCAGTTTCATACAAATCTTTATATATCATGATTCAAATTCAAATTCTAATCAGATTATGATATGATATTCAGTTCAAATCCATTACCAATTCTTTATTAAAAAAAAATTCATTCCCGATTCAAATTCAAAAAAAATTTGGATCATGATATAGATTTGTCTCACATTCCCAATTCGAATACAAAGGTGGATCGTGATATTTCAATTGAGTTGAATCATCTACATTAGTTCAAATTCAAAATTAGTTTGGATTGCCATTAGAGATTTGTCTCAATTTGATCCAACATTAAATAAAATTTGAGTTGGATAAGTATTGTTGCTAAAAAGAGGGCGTTATCTAAATCTTCAGCAAAACGAGATTGGATTATCTATGTTAGGCAAAATTGGCTCAATACCGACAACTATAATAAATCCAAATAATTCAATAATTCAGACAATTATATATTCTTGCCTTTCCCATATCAAGTTTAAAGTCCAAATTGCACAACAAAATTATCAATTTGAAACGACGAGCTTAAAAATATAGATAAAATAACCTAAACTTTCAAGCAACAAAAACGATAATTAAAATAAGTTTAAGGGATGAGAAATTGACACCGAATTTATACTAGTTCACCTAAGGATGGCTACCTCTAGTCTTCTGCTACTGATGCAGGTTCCACTAAAACATCAGGGAGAAAATATAAGAGTTTTACAAAGTTCTCAAGAATGGCTTTTCACTTTTCACTCAAGGAAAAGACTCACAAGTCACTCTAGAAAAAATACAAACTCTTCAATTGGAGGAGACAACTCTTGCAACAACACTCGAGAAAAATAAAAGAAGAAAAATTAAACAAGACTTTTATTTTTCTTCTTTCGTCAAATACACATACTGACCTTTTTTCTTCTTCAATTTCTCAATTCACTATGCGGCTGCTCTCTGATCTCACTCACAAAAAAAACTTTCTTCTGCATATTATATATATATGGCGGCTGCCAATTCCTATTTCTTCTTTTTTTTCTACACCTTGTGTTTCTAATGCAAATAGGTTAAAATATAATGAGCCCACATGGGCTCATTTGTGTTTTGAATTCACACTATTAACAATCTCCCACTTGAAGACAAAACAAGCAACATGTCTTCCCTGCAACGAAGCGACTCATCTTCTACTTATGGAGAAGTCCAACTAAAGTTGTACACAACTTCAGTTTCTCAACAGGAACGGTCATGGTAAACATATCAGCTGGATTTTGACTCCCTGAAATCTTTTCAAGCATTAACAATCCATCTTCCAAAGCTGATCTAATAAATGGTATCTCACATGTACGTGTTTCGTTCTTGAATGAAACACTGGATTCTTTGCTAAATGAATAGCACTCTGACTGTCACAATGCAAAATCTCCTTACCCAATTTCAAGCTAAGTTCATCTAGAAAGGACTGAAGCCATATCATTTCTTTACTTGCCTCAGTCATTGCAACATACTCAGCTTCTGTAGTAGAAAGAGCTACTATCTTCTGCAATCTCGAAACGCAGCTAATTGCAGTATCACCTAAAGTAAAAACATACCCGGTAGTACTTTCCTGCCATCTGTATCACCAGCCATATCTGCATCAACATAACCATGCAGTTTAAAATTCGACTTCTTAAAATGCAGAACATAATCAGTTGTCCCTCTCAGATATCTAAAAATCTACTTAACTGCATCCCAATGCTGTTTCCCTTGATTACTCATGTACCTACTGTCAACTCCCACTACATGTGCAATATCAGGTGTTGTGCAAACTATAGCATACATTAGGCTTCCTATAGCTGAAGCATATGGCACTCTAGCCATATCGTTTCTGTCTTGCTCTGTAGTTGGTGAATGCTCCTTAGATAATTTGAAGTGACAAGCTAAAAGAGTACTCACAGGTTTTTCATTTTCCATGTTAAATCTCTTTAACATTTTTTTTCACATATCCTTCCTGTGACAATGTCAATATATCATCTCTTCTTGCAATCCTCATTCCTAAGATTTGTTTTGTAGCTCCTAAATCTTTCATATCAAATTCTTGAGATAATTCACTCTTTATCTTCAGAATTTCCTGTTTGTTCACACCTGCTATCAACATATCATCAACATATAGCAGTAAAATAATATATGATTTACCTTGAGACCTTATGTAACAACAATGATCGGCCTGACACCTCTGAAATCCATTGTTGCACATAAAACTATTAAACTTCTTATACCACTGTCTGGGTGCTTGTTTAAGACCATACAGGCTTTTCTGAAGTTTGCAAACCATTTTCTCTTTTTCCTAAACTGTGAAACCTTGTGGCTGTGTACCATGTAAATTTCTTCATCCAAATCTCCATGAAGAAAAGCAATTTTTACATCCATCTGTTCCAGGAACAAATCTTCTTCTACCACTATCGACAATACAGTTCTAATTATAGTTAGTTTAACTACAAGAGAAAATATCTCATTAAAGTCAATACTTTCCTTCTGTTGAAAGCCTTTGACGATAAGCCTTGCTTTGTATCTTTTGCTACCATCGGGTTCTTGCTTGATTCTATAACCTACTTATTCTGCAAAGTTTTCTTACCTCTGGGTAACTCAACTAGTTGCCATGTCTGATTCATCATAAGAGAATCCATCTCATCTTTCATGGCCAACTTCCACTTGACAGAATCTTCAACTTGAATCGCCTCATCATAATATTCGGGTTCACCTCTATCAGTCAATAATATATAATTAAGAGTAGAAGAATACCTCTGTGGTGGTCTGATAGTTCTATTAGACTTCCTAACTGATGGAGGTGGCATTCTCAAAACTTCTTCATGTTCCATAGTCTGCTCATCAGTTTCAATAACTGGTCCTTCAGTTTCCACAACTGTTTCATCTGGAGTAACTATATTATGATCTTCAATCCTTGTTCTTTTGGTCTCAACATCAGGAAAACTTATATACTGAGTCTTCTCTTCTCTACTTTCATCTATCCTTAAATCAACAACTGTTGTTCTATTCTTATACAGAACTTCTTCATTGAAGATCACATCCCTGCTTCTGACTATCTTCTTATTTTGATCATCCCAAAACTTGTAGCCCTTCTCAGCACCACCATATCCAATAAAGTAACACTTCTTGGATTTGGCATCTAGTTTACTCATGTTTGCAACATCAATGTGAAGGTAAGATAAACAACCAAAAACCTTTAGATGAGAAAGGTTTACCTGTTTACTGCTCCATACTTCTTCAGGTAATTTGAAATCTAGTAGTATGGTCAGGCTCCTATTGATCAAATAGGTTGCCGGGTTGATTGCCTCAGCCCAGAACATCTTAGGCAATCATGCATGTAATCTCATGCTCTTAGCACGCTCATTCAAAGTCCTGTTCATTCTCTCTGCCACACCATTTTGCTATAGTATTCCTGGAACTGTCTTTACCATCACAATACCATTGTCTACACAATATCGTTTGAATTCCCCACTAACATATTCACCGCCGTTATCTGACTTCAAGCTCTTGACTTTCAGACCTATCTCATTCTCAACCATAGCCTTCCAAGTTTTGAAAATAGAAAATACATCAGATTTATGTTTGAGAAAATAAGTCCATACCTTTCTGCTTGAGTCATCTATGAAAGTCACATAGTATCTGGAACCACCAATGGAAGATACTTCAGAAGGCCCCCACACATCACTGTGAACTAACTTCAACCTCGTTGGTTTTAGCTTTGCTCCTGTCTTTGAGAAACTGACTCTTTTCTATTTCCCAAATAAACAGCCCTCACACAACTTGTGTTCAACCTCCTTCAGACCCTATAACTTCCTTGTAGAGTGAAGAATTTTCATACCTTTTTCACTCATGTGTCACAACCTATTGTGCCATAAATCAGTTTGACTTGAATGATCCACAACTGCTACCATGTCTTTGTCATTATTGCTAACATACAAAGTTCCTGACTTGCTTCCTCGAGCAATCACCATGGTGCCTTTTGTAACCTTCCAATTTCCTTGGCTAAAGCTTGTCTCAAAACCATCATTGTCTAACTGCCCTACAGAAATCAAATTCTTCATCATATTTTGAACATGACATACCTTCCAAATTTTCTAAATCGAACCATTTGCAATTTTTAATTTTACGTCACCGATCCCAATGATGTCTAAAGGTTCCCATCAGCTAGATAGACGTTTCCATGATTTCCTACAACATAATTCTCAAGAATGTCACGTTGACCTATAGTATGAAACGATGCACCTGAATCAATCACCCATGTTTCATGAGCACATTCCGCTGCCAGAACTAGAGCATCTTGTGCCTCATTAGCAACAACATTTGCACCAGCTTCATTGCCCTCAGTTTTCTTTGGGGCCTTGCAGTTCTTTCTCAGATGCTCTGTCTTACCACAGTTCCAACACTCAAATCTTCCATTCCTAGACTTGCTTCTGTTGTTTTTCAATTTACCTCGATTCCCTTGACTACTGTTATTACTTCTGCCTCTATCTACATTCAACACTGAAAAAAAGTAGAAGCAATACCTGAGTCCTTTCTGTGAATCTCTTTTGCAATAGTAGAATCTCTAACTTGTGAAAACTCCAATTTTTCCTTTCCACATGAATTCGAAATTGCAGCTTTCATAGTTTCCCAGCTGCAGGTAAAGATCTCAATAACAAAATTGCATTTACTTCTTCTGTAAAATCTAAGTCAATAGCAAATAATTTATTTATCAATAAATCAAATTCATTGATATGGGAGGTGACAGATGTACCTTCAGCCATTTTTAAATTAAAAACTGAGTTGCGAGATACACCTTGTTGTTTATCGAAGGTTTTTCATACATGTTGGACAAAGCTGTCATCAGCTCTTCGGTAGTCGTCGCCTTCATAACACTACTTTGCACATT
>JBBMKA010000044.1:0-12625 GCA_037833695.1 Sechiopsis laciniata | reverse complement strand
ATAGATCAAATAAAATCTTCATTTTGGAACACATTATCTTCTTAGTTCAGTGATTTGAGAAAAAAACACTAAAAAGAAGGATAAAAATTTAGGGAGAGTTGAGTAATATTAATATAACTAACAAAACGCGTTATAAAGATATGAGTTTTTATTTTTTTATTTGTAATTTTATTTTTATATTTATCTATATATAGGCCAAAAAAATAATATTGAGCAACAATATTGTTAGGAAGTGGAGACGAGGCTATAGACCTAAGAACTTAGTGGGCACAAAGGTAATCTCATTAGATGTATCACGGTTCTTCAACAAGATATTGTTCTTCCACTTCAACAAGGTTGTTAGACTTAATTTTCAAGGGTTTCATATTATTTTAGTATCAGAGTTTCAGGCTCAAGATCGGATATATGTTTCATTTGCGTTTTCTTAATTTAGTTTTTTTTTTCTTGGTTCATTTTCCTATTTTGTCCAGTTTGGTAGTTTGTCGAAAAGCAAAAAAATTTCTTAGTTCCATACATTTTCTCATTTTGGCGTCTTCTGCAATATTGTCGATCAACTTTTAAACTAAAAGTTTTCTTTTAATGAGATTTTCTAGTTCGGCCTTGTTGATGGTGCAAAATATGCACTTTAAAACTTGTTCGGGAAAACTACTACACCCAAGAACGTGTGTTCTTGTTTTGCTCTTGGTGTCTTTTGCCTCTAAAGCATGCTAAATCTGAAAAATCTTTAATTTAATATGATGTTTGTGTTTTAGTTTTAATATTTGGCTTTCAATCTTGGATGTTACACTTTAAAATTGTCAAAAGTTGGCGGTTATGCATTTAATGTGAGTAGTTACAATTTTGCTCATTGAATTTCTCAACATTAGATTCAAATTGTAACATCTTTATTTTAAAACCTCTAACTATTAGTTTTAAAATGTAACTCTAATAATTCAATTCCATTAATTACTACCAATTTTGTGCTGAGTTACATTTCTTGATTCAATTTGTTTTTTTATCCTTTGGATAAAATCTATGGTTTCACCAATTATGAATTTTTTTTCTTCATAAGCCTATCTTTGCTTGTATGAATTTAAAGTGTGCTACTATCTATTGGAATTGCAAATGGTCTAGGCTTTATCATTTCTAAATATGAGTGGTGAGATTGAGATGCTATATTGAACAATTTGTAAAGTTGAGTGTCTCATTGATTGTAAGGTGTGAAGTGGAGCGTGGAAAAATCTATCTTTCTTGTCACTTTATTTATTTTGAAGATTGTTCCACAACAAGAACTCATAAATTCATTGATGGCAACATGATACAAGTTTCCATGAAGCATCCTTTAGATTCGAGGTCGGATCTTTTTTAAAAAGCGGAGAATGATATGGATCTTACCATGCTATCCAAGACAACATAAAGTTTCAAATGGAGTTGAATTAAATGAAGTGAAGTTTCATTTAATTTATTTTCAAATGCAACTCATGATCCATTAAACATAAGTCAAGCTTCATTTATGCAACAAAACTTCAAACTACTTCAAGTGTATCTTCATTTATGCATGAGAGGTTACAAATTCATGGTGGGATGATTAGAAACTCCAATTTTTGGATTTATGGTGCCTTGTAAATGTATTTTAAGTTTTAAGCCAATTTATTAACATTTTAGGTTACAATTAGTTAATGACTAATTATAGTCATAAGTTAGAATGTTACAACTCTTGAAATGCCTCATGGAAGTTATAGAGTTTCATTTTGAGGCTATATAAAGCCATGTAAGTTGTACTTTGAAGGAGACTTGAAAAATGTAGAATATAGAAAAAAAGACATTGTGCTTTCTTATAGCCTAGAGCTATGTTTATTTGCAATTCTATGTGATTAGGTTGTAAGTTTAGAATCATTCAAGCTTGACTTGATCATTCTTGCTTGTGAGTGATTCAAATTTCTGCCTTGAGACATTTGATAGATAAGGTAATTCGAATTTACTTCCCTTCAGTTGATTTTCAAAATTTATTTTGGAGTTTTTGGAGTTGAGTTCTAAAAGTCTTGTTATTCAACAAGGTTGTTAGACTAAATTCCCAAAATTTTTATATCAGGGTGTCTTGTCTGTAGTCACATGTCTATTTTAATTCCCAAAAATAGCTAGGAAATTAAAATAGACATGTGACTACAAACAATAAACTATCAATAAACATTAGTGTCACATGATACATCTAATAAGATTCATTAGTGTCACATGATACATCTAAGATTACTTTGTGTTGCGTGTTTGTCTAAATCTGTTTAATTTTTATCTTTCCTAAATAGAAAATTTCTAATTATTTTAATTTAGTTGATTCTTCGTCAGTAGAGGAGAGTGCGATTTTTTGGAAGGAAAATTCTCCTCTTGTTGTTCGCTCCACTTTGGAGAATGATACATTTGCTTTGGTTTATTTTTTTTGACTCGAGATGTATATTGGCTTTGGTAGTGGGTCGTCAAGAAATGGTTTCTTCTCTCTAAAACAAACATGTCCATTTTGACTAATATTTTTTTGTCAGTCGTATTATCAGTTAGTTAAATTTAAGGAAAATTATACAATTGATTTCTATGATTCGAAGAAAGTTAGAGTTTAGTTCTTATGGTCTCAAAAACTACAATTTAATCTCTATTGTTCGAAGAAAATTAGAATTTAGTACTAATAGTTTTTAAAACTAGAACTTTGTCCTTATGATTTGATAAAATCTAAAAGTTAGTTTTTGTCATTCATAATCGTTGAAGATTATATACGTAGAATTAGTTATCCATGCGTAAATAATGTAATTTTTTTGTTCAATTAGTCACTTAACTCACACTGTAATCATTGACACATGAATAATTAACTTCTCACGTACTCAATTTGTTAACGATTAAAAACGATAAAGACTTTTTTTTAGATTTTATCAAACCATAAGGACTAAAAATTTTAATATTTAAAATCATGAGGACTAAATTCTAATTTTTTTTCAAACCATAGAAATTAAATTCTAGTTTTTGTAATCATAGGGACTAAACTCTAACTTTTTTCGAACCATAGTGATCAACTTATAATTTACCCTTAAATTTACTAGTTTTCTTCTAGCATAAGATTAACGTTATTTTCATTTGCAAGGATGTCACTTTGAGTTTCCTTAATTATATTGCATTAGGAGATGCGATTAGTTGTTATTAAATAATATAGAGTTTTATATCAAAATTAATTGACAAGGAAGAGGAATAGTCTATAATCTTATAAAGGTTGTGAGAGACTTCCTCACTTTTCTAAGGTTAGATTTTCTACGGCGTTGTCAATTCACGTAATAGTTTTTCCAAGAAAAGAAATATAGTTTCATAAATAGGTTGACCTTTGTGCCATCTATACTCCAATTCGGTTTAAGACGACTTATTCAAGGATGAGAGTAATTAGGTCATACAATCGTTCCATAAGTGTCTTAGGGTGCATTTGTTTTTAGTAGAAGCAAAGTGGAAAGGTGTCAATCTCATGTTTGGATATGGTGATAAATGTAGAAACTAAATGCGAATAACAAAAAATAAACAAACAATAGCGCAAGGTTTCACTTCGTGATTGGAGAGACAAGGCACACAAAAGATTCTCTACAACGCTTTGCTTTATTTCTAAAAAATTCTCTCTACAATTTTCTCTTCCTTTCACTTACACTTTCTTGCTCTCTCTTTTTTCACTTTCGCTCTACATTTCACAATGAGGGAACACTGTATTTATAACCTATTACAAACTTGGTCTCCAAGTTTTTACCATAAATGTTCCCCACTAATTGCTAAATCAATAATCCACTAATTCACTAATTAGCTTCTAAATTGACAACCTATTAATTCCTTAATTGTCTACCCACTAATTCCTCAATTAATAATTATTCCAAAATACATTAAAATTACATTTAACTTTATTCAACAAAATACTTCATAAACTAAAATGCTTCTTCCATCCATCATGCCAATTATCTTCTTGAATTTCTTGAACAATACTTTCGGCAACGGCTTTGTGAAAATATCAGCAACTTGATCTTGAATCACTACATGCTTCGGTTCCATGCTTCCTTCCTTCACATGATCTCTGATAAAATGAAAACGAACATCAATGTGTTTGCTTCTTTCATGATTCACTATATTCTTTGCTAACTCAATTGCTGATCTGTTGTCAACTTGAATAACTGTCACACCATGTTGCTTTAGCTTCATCTTACTTAACAAATTTCTCAGCCATATCACATGAAAAATGTACAAAGAAGCTGCAACATATTCAAATTCGCATGTTGAAAGCGTCACGATCGGTTGTTTCTTTGACAGCCAAGTAAATGATGCGTTGTCCATAAAGAATATGTATCCCGCAGTTTTTCGATCGTCTATGTTTCGCATCAATCGCTATCGGAGTAACCAACCAATTCGTATTCTTTTGATTTCGAATAAAACATCCCAATGACACTGTTCCTTGGATGTATAAAAAATTTGCTTCAATGCTTCCAATGCGAATAAACTGGCTCCTCCATGAACCGACTAGCAATACGAACATTTAATGCGATGTCTGGCCTTGTGCATGTGAGATAGTAAAGACTTCCCACCAAACTCTGATATTTGCTCACATCCACGCGTTCTCCTCCATTAAACTTCGAAAGCTTTGGTCCTGGTTCCATTGGTATTGCAACCAGATTGCAATTTTCCATCTTGAACTTCTTCAAGATCTCTTTCGCATATTGCTCCTGCGATACAAAGATGCCCGTCTCTTCTTGTTTAACCTCCAAAGCAAGGAAAAACTTCAGCAAACCCAAATATTTCATCTCAAACTCTTGCGTTATTGTGCTCTTAAACTCTTTTGTAATCACATTACTATTACCCATAAACATCAGATCATCAACATAAAGAGCAACAAATATCACATTACCTTCACTCTGCTTTGTGTAAAGCGCATGCTCGTAAGGTAATTGTTTGTATTTTTTCTCCTTGAAATATGTATCAATGCGAGTATTCCACGCTCGCGATGCTTGCTTCAACCTATAAAGTGTTTTATTCAATTTAGCACTTTCTTCTCTTCACCAATTTTCACATATCCGGGTGGTTCCTCAATATACACTTCTTCTTCGAGCACATCGTTCAAGAATTTCGCCTTGACATCTATTTGATAAATTGGTCGTTTGAATGGTTCCACTTGGGAAATGAGAAATCGGATTATCTCTATTCTAGCAACATGAGAAAAACTTCGTCATAGTCGATTCCCGCTTTTTGCTTGTATCCCTTCGCAACAAGCTGCACCTTTTAGCACTCTATCTTCCCTTGCGCATTCATCTTTTTCTTGAATACCCACTTCACACCAATCGGCTGACTTGCATTCGACAATTCTATCAGCTTCCATGTATTATTCCGTTCTATCGCATTCATCTCTTCATCCATGGCTGTTTGCCACTTCTTGTTTCACATTGGTTCCTCAAAGCTAATATCTTCCACATCTTTCAAAAGACAAACAAGATGTACCTCATTTGTCGCATCATACAAATCTTGCAAAATCCACATTCTAGGTTGTTGCAATTCTTCTTCATCATCAGTTGTTTCAGAATCTCTTGGCATGCTCGTTGATACAACGACTGATAATTCTCCAACTTCGATGTTGACTTCCATAGAATTTTTTCATTCTCTTTCACTTTCTTCATTTACTCTCACATCTCGACTCACCATCACCTTCTTGCTTATTGGGTCAAGCAGCTTGTACGCTTTTGTTTTCTCATGCTAAGTTGGTTGTTTCTTTAACCCTTTTATCTGCATGACAATCTCTCGCAAAATGCCATTCTTTACCCCAATTGTAGCATTTGTCGGAATAACAATCACTCGGCATAGTAACCATACTTGTGACACTTGTAGCATTCAATATTGGACTGATTCGATTGACCTCCTCTTCCTTGATCGCATCCTCTTCCGCGCGCCAATTCACTTGACTTGTCTGTCCTTTCGCATCATAACCCTCGCTTTAACCATTGCGACCATATTCACGACCTCTTCGACCGTGACCTCTATCCTAAAATTGTTTAGAATAGAATACCTTTTCATCTTCGATTGACACCTTAGTTTGAAGCGTTTGCTTTAGCGTTTCTTCTTTTTTCTTGTTCTTGCGTTGCTCATGTGCCTCAAGAGAACCAACAAGCTCGTCTATAGTGAGCATCACAAGGTCCTTTAGTTCTTCAATTGCACATACAACATTCTCGAAATTATCCGTCAATGATCACAAAATATTTTCCACAACTCGTGCATCCGTTAGCTTTTTGCCATTATGATTGAGTTGATTCACCACCGTCTGCACACGCGTGATGTAGTCAGATACGCTTTCTGACTCCTTCATCTTTATGCTCTCCAACTCGCCGTGAAGAGTTTGAAGACGCACTTGCTTGACTCAGTCAGTTTCTTTGAACACTTTCTCTAAAGTTTCCCACGCTTCTTTTGAAGTTGTTGCACTCGCAATCTTTTCAAAGCCTGATTCGTCAACTGCATGGAACAACATGTACAATGCTGCTTTATCCTTTGAACACGTCTCTTTGAATGCTCGGGTTTGAATCGTTGTGTAATCCGCGGTATCCTCTGGTTATACGAAGCCTTCTTCGACTACTTCTCATGCATCATGAGATCCAATAAGAGCTTTCATCTAAATGCTCTAATTTTCATAATTTGCCTTTGTCAATCATGGCAGCGGCATTTGACCCGTCACTTTCGCCATCGGCTTTGATACCAATTTATAGAAACTAAATGCGAATAATAAATAAAATAAACAAACAATTGCCCAAGTTTTTCGCTTCGTGAGTGGAGAGACAAGGCACACAAATTCTCTACAACACTTTACTTTATTTCTCTAAAATTCTCTCTACAATTTTCACTTCCTTTCTCTTACACTTTCTTGCTCTCTCATTTTTCACTTTCTCTCTACATTTCACAATGAAGGAACACTCTATTTTATAGTCTATTACAAATTTCGTCTCCAAATTCTTACCATAAACGTTCCACACTAATTGCTAAATAAAAAATCCACTAATTTCTTAATTACCTCCTAAATTGACAACTCATTAATTCTTTAATTGTCTATCCACTAATTCCTCAATTAACAAGTATTCCAAAATACATTAAAATTACATTTAAGTTTATTCAACAATAAACAACTTTTTTTTAGTATAAATTGGGGGAAGAAGATCAATAATCCCAAATAGAGGCTTCTCAAATAATATGATAGTCCAATACTGATTTTCGGGCTCGAACTCATGACCGTGAATTTGAAATGGATTAACACCAAACAAGATAACAACTGTGCCACCGACCCATTTGGTATTGTGATAAACAACTATCCTTAACTACTCATCGAATCTTTCATCAAATCCAACATCAAAACCCTCTAGGAACCCATTGTTCACAACTCTTTTATTTTTTCTTATGATTTTCTACTTAGTTGATTTGTTATTCTAACTTATAAATTGGTATAGAAATTGAAAATTTAATTATAGAGATCAAAATTAAAAATAGAAAAAATTATTTTTATATTTTATTATAATAGTTTTTGTTACCTATTCATCGTGAATTAGGAAGTCTAACTTTGTAAATATGAATAATTCAAATTATGATTTTTATTTAGTTGAATTATATTTTTAGTTGAAAATTTGACTACAAATTAAAATTTTAATTATAAAGAAAAGAACTAAAATAAATAGAAAAATATTATTTCAATTTTGGAGGTATATTTTATTATCATATTGATTGCAAAAAACTACTCGAATGAAAAAGATTGAATTTGAAAAGATAATGTTTGATTATTATTATTATTATTATTTTTTTTTTTTTTTATAGAATTTGATTATTACTTTTTGATTTTTAGTTTTTAATTTTTAAGCCTACAAATTTCTTCTCTGACATGCGATTTTTATTATTTTAATTTCTATATTTTACTCATATCTTTAAAAATCAAATTAAAATTTGATAGCTAAAAATTAAAATAGTTTTCAAATATTTGTTTTGATTTTTGAAATTTTGTTAGAATTCATTACGTAGAAAATTTGAGTAATTATAAATTTCAAAAGAAAAAGAAAAAAATGAAAAGCCAAATAGTTATTAAGTTGGCTTAAAAATTTAAATTATGATTTTCATTTAATTCAATAATTATTAAAATTTGAAAATTAAATTAAAAATTAGACATTTAATTATAAAGATAAAAAATTAAAAGAAAGGTAAAAAATTATTATTTTAATTTTATTCTTTTGTCATTCCATTGACATAAAATATTATTAAAATAAAGAAATTTGATTTGGGGAATTTTGATGTATTATAAAAAAACTAAAATTTTTTTATGAATTGACTTTTCAAAAAAAAAAAAAATCATGCATAGCAGAAAATTGGGGCGGATCGAGTAAAATGAGGAAATAGATCATGCACTGGATGACTTTAATCGATATTGGTTTGGTTTTCTTCGATTTTAGGTCAAACGGATAACCGAACCGATCCAATCAATTTGACAAAAAGAGGAACCGAACCAATGTCCAACAAAAGACAAAATCATTGGTTCGGTTTTCTTGATTTTTAGGCCAAACCGATAACCGATCCGATCCAATTAATTTAACAAAAAGAGGAACCGAAGCAATGTCCTATAAAAGATAAAATCATTGGCTCGATTTTCTTCGATTCGGTTCCCTACGGTTTAATTTTTTTTTACTATTTTACTTCCAATTCATATTTTAATGTTGTTTTCCTGAAAAAATCTAATAATTTATTATTAAATGATTAGAAAATAATAAAAAGTTCAACTAACATATAAAAAGAAAAATGAAAGTAAATAAATCAATATTGGTTCGGTTCGGTTTTTATTAGTTTTTACAAATAGAAACCGATCTGATCCAATAACTTTCGGTTTCTCTAAATAAAAATCAATATGTCCAATATTATGTGAAAAATATGAACCGATCCAATGGATTGCTTTGGTTCGGTTCGGTTTTTTCAGTTTTCAGTTTTCATTATCACCCCTAACTACAACAAATAGTTTTCAACCAGTGCACATATAATATTTAATCTTTGCCACAAACAATCTTCCAATCAAGGTAACAAAATAATCTTTAATCAAGAGATAGTGAATGATAGAATTGGAATATGTAAAAAAAAAAAACTCAAAATTCTATTATATATTGTATTTTTTTAAAAAAATCAGATGAAGTGTATATAAAAAAATGTTACAAAAAGTTGTCATCTAGAGCAGATTCTCTTTAATTTTGTAATGATATACTTTAAATTTTATGAATTTTAGTAGTTGAATTACGACCCTAAGAGAAGCATAGCTCCAGGTGGCATCATATACAATATAATAATCAAGAGTATTTATTTTATTTCATTATTATTGTTATATTTTTTATCCTCCAAATTTTTTTAAAATATATATTTAAGACTTTAAAATTTATATATCTATCATATAAATTGAAGTTGAATTGTAAAGTTATTAGTTTGATTTATATAAAAATTAAAAATAAATAACAAATATATATTTGAATTAAAAACAAAAATAATAATCTGAATCCAACCCAACCAGAAAATATATAGCTTTGGTTGCTCAAACACATAGAGTTGAACAAGTTGGTGGATTCACTAACCTAAAATTTTAGGGTTAGTTAATTTTTTTTTTTTTTTTTAACTCAACCCAATCTATATACACCCATATGACATTTACTATTAATATTAATCCTCAAACTAATAGGTTTGGAAAATCAACCTCAGCTAGAATCCAGGCTTGTCAACAAGATTATCAACAATTTTAGGCATCTTCAACATCTTATATATCCAAAGATTTGGAAAATCAAAATGCGAATGACCTTCTCTGTCAATTTAATTATTAAATGTGAGAAATGAAAGGTAAGAAAGAATTGGGGAATGGATTGAACATGCGCGTTGGTATGAACTATGATGATTTGATGCCCACATTGAAATTTTGAAGTCTCTCTTTAATTTTGCTGAAAAACTTTATTAAAGTGTTTTTCTGAGTTGTTTTATGTACCAAAATTCTGCTAGAATCCAGGCTTTATTAATTTAGGGTTTAGGTACCAAAATAAAAGCCACCATTTTTAAATCTCAATCAGAAAAATGCACAACACAATGCCTAGCTGCTGCTTTCAACCTTTTATCAACACCAATAGACTATTTATCAACTTTCTTTTTCCTATATGTTTCTGTTGAGGATTCCATATTGATAAGGTAACAATAGCTCCTAGCATTTATAATATATGTAGACTATTTTCTCTCATTACTAATTGATTTTGAAATAAATGTTTACACTATCAAATATGTTATTAGATGCCATAAAATTCAAACGGATATTCGATCCAATAAAAAAATAAATTGAGATCTGATTGCATATAATCTGGTCAACAATCAGACCATCGATTGACCTCGAAAATATATGAAATCTATTCTGTATGGAAGAAGCAAAAAAAAAAAATTTCTTTCTATTTTTCTTTTCTCCCCATTGTTGTTATTCATACTGTCTTTTTAAAAAATGAAGGTTTAAAAAATATTAATAATAATTGATCCAATGAGTGAGCTGGTAACTTCCACCAAGTGAAAGAAACAGCCCATTAAATCTCTATCGCTTTTACCATGTGGAAGAAAGAAGTCACCCATTAAATCTCCACCCCTTTTACCATGCGAGAAACTTTCCATTTTGGCAACGAAACCACAAAACTCAAGATTTTCTCTTGTTACAATTCCTTGTCAACATATTAGATCCATTATATTAAATTTTTTTTTTCAGATACATTATATTAAATATGTATCTTCTTTAAGTTAAAACAAATTTCATCATTTAATGCACATTTCATCCAATCATACTTTATGTTACTAGAAAATTATAACGTGCGATTCCACGTGGTTATTTTTTAATTATATTTTTATTTGTTAATTTAGTTTTTTGGGTGTGTAAGTTTGTTAAAATAATTATAAATTATATTATTATGCTAATAAAGATATATAAAATTTGTTTAAAATTTAAAATCATACAAATTATCGTTATTGAAATATATTTTAAAACTTGTTTTATTTATTTTTAATCAGAGTATAAAAATTCTTAATATTATTTTGTTTGAATTTTGAAAATGTTTTTCAAAAGTAGATAACAAAATAAAAAAAACACATATATATTTCAACTAAAAAGACTAAGGATGTTTATAGTAAAAAAAACAAATATATATTTTTTGAGCTACTTTCAACTAAAATGTGATTAAATATATTTTTTTAAACAAAATGGCTTAGATTTTTAAAATTAAGTAATTTTTTAATCAAAAAGAAAAATATGTATTTAGTGAAAAAGAAAAGCATGTCTGGGAGACTAAGGAAAGATAATATATTTGGAAGAAAATAATAGAGAAATGAATGGAAGTTGAATGTAATACACTAACATCTTTAACATGTTTGAATCTTTTGAAAGAAATGAATGGAATTAAAAATTAGATGAAATTGTGAAGAAAGCTTGTTGTTAATAATAAAAAATATCCATCATGGAGTGACTCAAGTGGTTAAAGAGGATCTTCAGGTGCATAAGATGATAGGGTCAATCAATCGTGAGGTCACCGATTAGGCAGTATGCCTTGTGACATTAGTACGCATAAGCTGGCCCAAACAATGATATCAAAAATAAAAAGTTAATAATAGAAGGAAAGAGTTACACAACTTTAATTTATTATTCTAAAATTATTATAAGAAAAACCTTTTAAATTTCAAGAAAACCTCTTTACATTCATGACATTTTTTAATTCATTGTTAATTATCTGGTTGTTAACTCATTTTTCTACACATATTAATTATTATCTCAACTATCTCACGTTTTGTTATTGAATTCAGTTCATTTACTTTTTATTATAAGTGATATTTGAAAATGTATATTTAGGGAAAATGATTTAAAAATAGATTAAGTGATTTATTTATATATTTAAATTTAAAGTAAAAAAGGCATTCTCCATTTAAACCATTTCTTAAGATACTAAGATATCTTTAAAAAATTAGTAAGATAACTTGGTTAAAGTTAATATACAATTCACTTTAGAATGGTAAATTTATCATTAGAAAAGTGTAAATTAAAAATATGAAATTGAACAAAATTATATTATCGATATTGTAACCGAAATTTAATACAAATCGAATTAAAAAAAAAAAACTAATAAAATCGATCCTTCCCTTGAATATGATTAGCTTGGCTCTACTCTTTGGTAGATATTATTGATATTGTAACTGAAACTTAATACACATACAATTATAAAAAAAAATACTAATAAAATCAACCCTTCCCTTGAATTTGGTTGGCTTGGCTCTACTCTTTGGTAGATATGATTGGAAAAAAAAACAACCCACTTTTAATGTGGACAATAGCATCAAGCCAAAGTCAGTCTATACATTTTGGGAAAATCTTTTTCTATGGCTACTTTATGGGTGCACAAAGGATAAATTATTTAGCTCTTATTCTTCTCGCTTTAAATTGGAAAGCCTTCATGTAATCCTTTATATCCTCCTTACCTACCTGTTTTTTTTTTTTTTTTTTTGAATAAAAATACATTTTCCAAATATATAATCAACATTATAACAAAAAAAGAAAAGGATGAATAACTTCAAAACAATAATATATATA
>JBBMKA010000030.1:9064593-9077114 GCA_037833695.1 Sechiopsis laciniata | reverse complement strand
TCATAAACTTTCAATTATAGATACATAATTATTATTATTTACTTCAACCCCATTTTCAAAAAAAAAAAAAAAAAAAATTATATCAACCACTCTTAACCTCAATCTCCAAACAAGTAGTTGATTACTTCACTACTATTAACTTCAATCCTCAACCAAGTAATTAACCACTTCATACTACCATTAACCACCTCATTCTCTTCCACTCTACTCCACTCCACATTTATGTTTAGAGAATAAACACACCCATGGGGTGTTTGGAATTTGGTGTTGAGGAGAGGAGAGGAAGGAGAAGAAGTTGAGATTTTTTAACTTCATGTTTGTTTTTAGGACATCAACCTCTCCTCCAACTCACATCAAATCTTTTATTTAATTTTTTACATGTCATATCAAATATTTTTATAATTTTCAATCGTATAATGTAATATAAAATATATTTTATCTAATCTTATCAAATATCACATCAAATTTTCTCTAATTTTCAATCATATAATATAAAATAAAATATATTAAATTTATTAATTAATATAAATATACAATGATTTTATAACAAAAATAATATAAAATAAATATTTTTACCATATCTCCACCCAGCATATCAATCTTCAAACAAATATTTCATATCTCTAAATCACTCTACTTCCGCTTCTTCCTCTACTTTTTCTAATCTCCTCTTTTCAACCCCAAAATCTAATCATCTCCATATAACCAAATTCAAATTTTTTTTAAAAAAAAAAAAAAAACAATTCTTTTATTAAAAAAAAAAAAAACTAAAATCGATAGATTAAAATATATTTTAGCCAATCCTTTATGATAATTGGGTGGTATTCATTCTCTATATATATAATAATTGGGTTGTATTGTCATAAAATACACATGGTTAATATAATAAAAATATAAGTTGAAAATCATGGTTGCAATAAAAATGTCTCCTCGTTTTCTCATTATGAACAGAAAATTCAACGGTTAAGACTTGAGACGGTGGGTTTTATATTTGAAAATGAATGGAAAATGTTAGGAATTTGAATAATAAAAAATAGAAAGGAAAAAAAAAAAGAAAAAGAAATAATGATAAGTCAAAGGGTAGCAGGTAAGTGGACGGGATGCCAATAAATGTGGAAAGTTATTTCTCAGGTTTAGGGCCCTGTATTCAATTTTTGTTTTTATTTGTAAGGGTGTATTTGTTTTTTTGGACATAAGAGTAGAGTGACGTGAAATTAAGTGGTCAATAGTAATAGTATGAAATGGTTAACTACTCGTTTGAGAATTGAGGTTAAGAGTGGTTGATATAATTTTTTTTTTTTGAAAATATGGTTGAAATAAATAATAACAATTATGTACTTATAATTAAAAAATTATGAATTTTAATTATTCGTCCCAATTATTCTTGACTGATCTTAAAAACCATTTTTATATTTTTTTAATTTAATAATAATTCAAATTGAAGAATTCAAATTCGTGACATTTTAGTTCATTAACACACAAATACATATTTAAGATAATTAAAAGCTATCATGTTGAATTATTAATCAACTTTTAATTTTATATTTTGTTACTAAACATATTAGTAACATTAATGAAACAAACAATAATAAATTTTAAAAATTTGGACTAAATTTACCATTGAATAGACTGTTAAAATGCAAATTATTAAGGAAGCAGTAGAAATATATTTACCAGAAACTTGTAAAAAAAATTCTTCTAGAAAATAAAAAAATAAAAAATAGTAGGATATAATGGTTTTATTAAGCAAAATTAAACAAAATATATTATATAATAGTTAAAATATTTGTTTCCTAAGAGAAATAGAAGGAAAAAAAATCCTAACTTCAAAAAAAAAAATTTATTACCTAACTTTATTAAATTTTGTTTCTTATTTTTATCATTTTTAAAATATTAACTACTAGAAAAATAAAATAACTAAAATGTCAATTTAATCTATGTATTTTTAATTTTGTTTTATTTTGATTCTTTTAATTTTAAATATCAAATTTTAATATTTATAACGATAATACAACTAAAATTTAATATTTGTTATTAATTTATTACTATATTTCATTTGCAAATTTATTTTTATTAATTTTTCATAATTTTATAAATATGTTTACATGAAATTTTTTATTAAAAAAATGAGGTTTTTTTATGAATTAAAATTATTATTAATTAATAATTTTTTATGAAATAATTCATTTCAAATCGAATTCTGAGTTAAATTATATTACAACCAAGATAACGCGCTATTGACTTTTTTACTAGAGTTAAAATTGTTTTTTAAAATAAATATTTTAATATTAAAGTTAGCCGAGATAAAAGATAAGTTTGATGAGATTTAATATAGAATTTGATAAAAGAGTTTTTTTTTTTAAACAAAATATATAGAAATTTAAAGAGTGGTTAAAGAGTGATTGAAGAGGGATTAAAAGTGGTTGTTTACTACAAAAAACAAACGAGAGGTTGTTGATGAGTGGTGCCACTCCTCATATCCAAAAGACAAACATACCCTAATTGTAGTATTTAAAATTTGAGATAATTTTATTTTTACCGTAAATTGGATACGTTGTATCAATTTTAACTCTAGTTTTAGTTTCATCGATTTAAAATTCAAATTTTATAAACTAAAATAATGTTAAAGTTTATATTTGAAAAAAATGTATCAATTTACATCGTTAAATATATATATATATTTAATGAAATAAGTCGGTGGTGTGTTGCTTATTTTAATTTGTGATAATTTATTCTACCTCCACAATCATGGATTTGAGCCTAAAAATCGATATTTGACTTTTATATTATTTGAAAATAGTAATGATTTCTATGTAGAATGATCATACTCTTTAACAAGTTTAGATTTCTTACGTGAAAAGGTAAGGTCTTATTGTTATACGACAGAGGAGTTTACATGTATAACAAAAAAAAAAAAAACTAAATACCGATTTTAAATATCGAATGTGTAACCGTGGTGTTAAAAATTACCATCAAACAATAAAACTCTCGAAACACTAATCATTTAGGTGATTATACACCATTTTATAGTATGTGGTAGATACAAAATTTATTTGAAGAAGATTTTTTTTAATGGAGTATTCTTATTTTCGAATTAGTCGTCAATTTTAGGTTGGTGTTCATTTTTTTTATTGTCTACAATCCTTTTAAGGCTATCATTAAAGTCGACATTCAATTCATTATAATTATGAGTGTACTTTGTTCTTCGTCAAACCCATATATCATTATGGAGAAATTTGGTTCGTGGAGTTAAACATAGGTTTACAGATGATCTTGAGGTTGACTTGTCTAAATGACTTTTTTTTTTTAAGAAACTTGTCAAAATGACTTTGCAGCTTACTTTTGAGGCTGATTTATTTCAAGAGTTTTGTAGCTTTCTTCTTGAAATTAGTGAGTATTTAACTTTAGGAGTTATATTAAAGAGTTAATTTGAGTAGTTAAAAATTGAGAATTGTAGTAAAAAACTCGTTTGGATGTAGTTTTTATATAAAGAAGTTAGACTCAAAACATTGTTTGGAAGTAAATTTAAAATGAGTAATTATTTTGAGTAGTTAAAAAGTAATGATTAAAAATGAGTGGTTAAAAATGAATTGTTTTGATTGATTTGAAATTAATGATTAAAAATGACGGAGTAGTTAAAAATGAGAGTTATTTTTAAAAATAAAAAAATAAAAAATTAGTAAAAACTCGTTTGAATGTAGATTTTCTAGAAGAAAGTTAATAAATCTCCCACTAAATCCTCCTTAAATACGACAAACAAACATCCCTTGAGTTAGTAGGCTTAACTTAGGACTTGCTCATTTTTAGGGTCTAGTCATTTGGATCTTGACTTAGTGGATTGAGCTTACTAATTGAATTTTGACTAAATATAGACCTAGTAAGCTTAA
Organism: Sechiopsis laciniata; assembly: GCA_037833695.1. Classification (NCBI taxonomy): domain Eukaryota; kingdom Viridiplantae; phylum Streptophyta; class Magnoliopsida; order Cucurbitales; family Cucurbitaceae; genus Sechiopsis; species Sechiopsis laciniata. Next base: position 9,073,227 of record JBBMKA010000030.1, on the reverse strand, counting down.
ATTATTTTAATTTTATCATTATTTAAAAAATAATAAAGTGACGGTTAGGACAGTGAACATCCACAAACCTTCACGTTGATATGATATTATTCACTCTAAGAATCAATCTTTATAATTTTGATTTTTGTCATCACCAAAAAATCTCACATCAATGGAGGTGTTATGTTGTCTTCTCCTTATACATTCAAGATCTTTTTTAAATTTATAAGGTAAGATTTTGTTCGTATGCATTAACATCTAACCATGATTTATCAATTGCCAAAATTTATTAGTCAATAATTATAATAAACCAATTTAGTGCATGGTATTAGTTTCTATAAAGCGAACTTCAACATTGTGACTTAAAAGTTTGTATTCCTATTGTAGCAATAGTCAGGCAAATGTCACATGCAATTTATTCACATTTTCTTGAAAAGAACAAGTGTTGCCACATGTTTGTCATCATTGAGCTTGTCAGTTGGGACACATTTATATCCATTCTTTTTTCAATAATGTGAAAAAAACAAGTACAAAAGTTACTGAAACTGTTGAACCATGGATTTTTATTTTTTATTATTTATTATTTATTACTATTATTATTTTGAAACCCATGATTAAGATTTAAATTGTACTTCAAAATTGGTTAAATAACTATAATTTGGCGTTCTTGTTGATTTGCTCATTCTTTTTAGTTTTCCAAATTTCCCTCTCTCTAGATTGGCCATCTAAAAGGCATTTATTTTTTTATTTTTTTATTTTTTGTCATGATAAGATAAAGATAGATGCCCACCTTGTAGTTTGTTAACCAATTAATATGATTTTAGTGTCCATTTTAAAAAAGATTTATCCTAAATGGAATAATAATAAAGATTAAAAAAACACCATGTTTATCAAACCTTGCTGCAAATCAAAAGTGTATGGACTAGTTTCCTCATATAAAATTCCCTAAAAATTGATTAAACTCAAGTTTACCGAGACACTTATTTCAAATTCTTTAATCTTAAATCTTTTCGAGGAGCAATCTTGTTGGTTGAAATTTTGGGTTTTTTAGACATATTTTTGTGAAGATCTTAGGTACAAACTTTACGAATGAATTTAATTATAAATTTTTTTGTTGTCTCTCGAGTTTAAGTTTTAAAACAAGTATGATCGAGTGCCAAGTATAGTTATTTCTTTAATTCCAAAGATGGTTAAATTTAAAAGAAAAAAATAACCTCAAACTACATAACCGTGCCCGAAACATAGACTACACAACACAACTTCTCTCTATTTACTCGTAGATTATTGATTCCAAACTTAATCATCATAAACTGCCCCAAAAAGTCTAAGCCAAATATTGACTTATTGCAAGGTTGATAAGTAAAAAATTGATTTTTCATATTAAAAGGTGGTAAAGAAATCGATTAGGAATTAAGAAAGAGTTAGTTCAATTCACCACATCCTCTATTTGAGATTTAGTATCATTTATGTCAACCAAATATAATGGAGTTAGATAACTAAGTCAGAATATTTTTAGTTCAACCATAATTAAGGGTGAAAGATCAAATCCATAATCTTTGATGAATGAGCATATATTAATACCACTTTTGATCAAACATTTATTGATATAGAAAATGTAAATTAATTGATGATCAAATTAAAGAGGAAAATAGTGGAGAAATATTTTATTCACGAACTTTGGTGTAGAGGAACAACTTTAATTATTAAATAAGGACCTTATAAATAAAGACCATCTCCAAATTATGATTTAAATTCTAAGGTAGTGACATATCTAGAAAAATAGTTTTTATGAGTTGGCAACCAAATATAGTATGACAAAGTTAATTTTTCCACTCGTTTGTTTGTTTTTTATTATTTTTAGTACAAGTTTGGGAGGGGATCACAAACCTTACAAAGAAGGTTCTCAAATAAATGATCATAGTGTTGAGCTGAGCACATATTTAAAGTATAAGTCTTCAGTAATCTAAAAAAAACCAAAGTCTTCAACTACTGTGCATACATATAAACTATTTTCTTAGTACAAGTTGGGGGAGAGAGACCACAAACCCTATAAAGAGGGTACTATTACTTTCAAATAAATGATAGTCAAATACCGATTTTTGGGATCGAACCCAAGACCATATTTAGTTGAACTGGAATTCCACCAAATAATGAAACCATTAGACCATCTTCCATTTCGATAAACTATTAACTCACATTCAAAAGCGTAAATTATAAATTAAATTTGGCTTTTGTGGTTTGGAGTAAGTTAGAAATTATATAGTTATATTGTTTTTTTAAAAAATAGAATTTAGTCTATATGATTTGGTCAAATCTAAAAAATAATCATGATTGATAGTAATTATTGACTAATTAAAATTGTGAAAATTAATTATTCATGTCACAATAATGACCGTATAAGTTAAGTGATTAATTGAACAAAAAAAAGCACCATATACATAAAGAATAGTTACCTTCCACATACTTAATATGTATTACAAATTACATGGACTATATTTTAGATTTGATCAAATCAACAAGTCTAGATTATCTTAAAAAACATATTTAATATGTATTACAAATTACATGGCTATTATGGAGCTGGTTTAGGGGGGCTTCATTCGTTATGAAATGAAGGTTGGATAAGAGTTTATGGGAGTAGGGTTTGAAAGAGAAAAAGAGTAGGACGACGAGATGGAAATGAAGTCATAAAGGGTTTGGGAAAGGGATTTACGTCATTTGATCGTGGAGTGTCTGTGGTGGAAATGAGTCGAAGCAAAACGTTGGTAGTTTGAAGGTGAGGTCGAGATACTCGTTAGTGGGGAACGAGACAGATGAACCCCTTTGCATTGTTGTTGGGATATAGTGGGTGACGAGACAGATGTCAGCCAGGGACGAATGCAGCTAGAGATATCCATCAAAGCTGTGAATCCCTATTTAGGCGGCAAATGAGGAAGTGAGTAGGGAGAAAAAAAATTCTTCGCAAGCTAAATGGGAACGAAGAATGTATTCTCCATCCTTATTTTCCCAATCCTTGCGCCCTTCACATTTTCTTTTTCATTCTATTTTTTAAAATTGTTTTTTCTAGCCATTTAATATTTATATAAAAAAAATTGTTTGTATAAACATTTATTCAAATGTATATTTCTTTAATAATTAGCTATCCGATTGAAAATTATGTTTTGCAAAAATTAAGAATACAAAAATAGAAAAAAATTGGGAAAAATTTATCGCGGGAACTCTATCTCTGCTCATTCTCCGTGGTGAAGCCTCGCCCCGATCCCTACAAAAAAAAGGTGAATTTTGCTAGGACGAGAATTGATTTTGGTGGCAGGGACGAGGACGGGGAAGCCATTCCCTCGGTTGTGCCCTGCCCCACGGTCATCTCTAAATGTAGCATGCCTTTTGCGAAACTCAAGAGAAGGACATATAAGCTCGAGGAGACAACTATCCTTCATCCTAACAATGCCTGGTCCAAAGGTATTAAAGTGAAATGGCGAGTTAGTTGAATAGAGTGGGATTTTGGCTCGGTTCGAAACCCCTATTTTTGGTTTTTTTTTCCTGACGTATATGCCTTTAATATTTTTTAGTTTCAACCTCTTTTAGATCATTTTAGTGACGATTCTGCTGGTTTTCGTGTTTTGCAATCTTAATTTTATTCTTGTTAGTTATTGTAAGGTTCCGTGTGAGTATGTTTTATTGTTATTTAGGTCAAATAAAAAGATATTTTGTTAGTTTGTTCCTAGTTGGAAGTAGTAAATAAAGGGTTCCTTAAGTCTAGTTTGTCGTTTCGGGATAAGGTTTGATCCATGTTAGGATCGAATCTCCCATTTTTAACTTATATGTTCCAAAGATTACCTCCTAAAGTGCATCAAAATTTTACATTAATGATTTTGACTATATTAGATCGACTTTCTTTTGATTCTTCATATTTCAATTTTATTAAGACTTTGATTACGATTAAGCTAGTTGTTGATCATGGTATGCTTTTCTGTTGGTTCTCTATTCAGTTGGCCACCTTTCAAGATGTAGTTTGGGGCAAGTGGCGTGCCCGAATGTCCTCGCGCCGTTAGTAGTTTGGCCCAATTGAAAAAGTTAGGTTGTAATGTTTATTTTGGTTAATGGATGGTTTCTTGTTAAAAAAAAGTGTTTAGTGCAACGAAAATAAGAAAAGCATTATTGTTGCATCAAGAGAAATAATTGCATGCTGTCTTGGCAGCATGCAGCCGCCTACGTGGCAAAATTTGGGCTACTCTTTTAATTTAAAAAAAAAATAATAATAAAAAGTCCAAATTTTGCCACGTAGGCATGACAGCATGCAAATATTCCTCTTGCATCAATATGTTTTATTTCCAAAATCACAATTTGACCCACAAAGAATTGAAAAATTACCAAAAAAAACCTCATTTTCTTTTCCCAAAATAAATTGTCCACTTCCATTTTTAGCCCACTTTCCACCCTCCTCTCTTCATCTCTCTCGTCGGGCTCATTCCCTTACTCTCAAAAATCCATCACTGCCAAATTCCCAAATCCCTTGTCTGCTCGTTCCTTGTCCTTTTCCTGGGTTTTGTTCGGACCCTCACCGGAGCTAGGGTTTCTGGACATTCCCACCAGAGGCCGAACGAGCGACGCCGTTTTGGAGCATTGACGCGCTTTTTTATCCATTCCATGGAAGCCACGGCCGCAGTGCGTGGTGCTTCTCTCTCGATGCATTCTCCCCCCCAGCTCTCTCGCCAAGAATGGCGAGCCGTTGCTGATAATCACCCCGCTCGTGATGCCGCCGGTGAGGTAGGGCTTGGCTTTCCTCACATTTAAGGGTTTCTTGCATTTTTCCTTTTTAGGGTTCTGCACGAATCGATCATCATAGGTTTTTTTTTGTTTCTTGTTTTGAGCTTATGTTATTGTCTGGTCTGAAAGTAGAGCTAGAGTTTTGTGTATTCTCTTGCTAAATGGGACTACAGTGTAGCGTAAAGCTGTGCTTATTTTGTATTTGGTTTTAGTTCTTAATCCAAATGTACGAGTGAAGAATTTGAGAAGCATTTCAGTCTTTTGATATGGGAATATCGGGAACTTAACGGAATTCTTGTGATAAGTACGCCAAAGAGGGTACTCTAATTCGTTTGATGTTGATAGGGTATCTTTTTATTCATAGAATTGTGTTCTTCTAATAGAGTGTTAGTGTGCATCCCAAGGGGTGGCGCAGTGGTCGAAGGCTTCGGGTTTGAAGTTGTGCTTTCCTCAAGGTCCCAGCTTCAAGACTCAGCTGTTACATTAATTTGTAGACACCTCCTGTGTCTCCATTCCTTCAATGTCTCCCACTGCCTTGCTTAAGAACATGCGTGGTCACCCCTGTATAGTAGGGCGAAGCTCCAATTTCAAAAAAAAAAAAAAGAGATAGTGTGAATATGATCTCATCGATGGGATTATTTCAGATTTGATTGAAATTGCATTCATCTTTACCCCCCACCCCAAGCATAATGAAATCAGCTTGTTTCCTGCCCCAATTTCTAACTTCGTTCGATTGTATGGAGCATCATGTGTGAGTTCGTTATTAGTTTAATTGAGGCTTGTTTGATGTGCAGGAAATGGAACGATCGAAGTTGACACAATCAGATGAAAGGACTATCTATGAGGTAAGAAGGTTCTGTTATTGGAATTGTTTTATAGAACCTCATGAATCATTTTGGTGAAGATGATTTGCTCTATGTCAAGGTGCAGCAGGGAAGGGAACCCCTTGGTGTTGAGTTCTGTTCAATTTCAATAGATGGGAATCCGGATTATGATATTTTGCAGCAGCGGCTCATTGATGTCATTAGACAGAGAGAGGATCTGCAACAAATGGAGAGTGAACTTAGAGCTCAAGTTTTTGCCAGATCAGAAATATTGGAAATGCAAAAGAGTTTTGATGCTCAAATGAAAGAACACAATAATGCTGCCATCAAGATGCAGGTTTTTACTTTTTACAACTAGATGCTTGGACGAGTTGTCTGAGGACACTATTATAAGTTATTATAATTGATTTTTGGCTGCATCTTAATCTTCGATATCTTATGTGTTTCAAAAATTCATTTGCAAGTTGTATTGTTAATTTGTTTGGCAATCGAGCTCCATGACATTATGGATCAACTCATCCCACTAAAAATTTGTAGCTGAGTTTATTTTTTGAAATGATTACTGTTATCGTCATTAGATAACGACAAATTTGATACTTCAATGAGACACTTTGTGGTCGTACAGGATCAACTATGTGAAAGAGACCAGGCTGTTCATGAATTGGAAAAGAAAATAGAAGACAAAGACAGGGAGTTGCAATCAATTAAATTAGATAGTGAAGCGGTCTGTCTTCTTTTCCTCATACTTGACTTGTTAGCCTAAGAATGTTTAACATGGTTTTTTGTAATTTTTTTAAAAATTTATTTTAATTATAAGAATAACTCTTATTCTATCATTTTCTCACAGGCTTGGGCCAAAGATGATCTTCTTCGCGAACAAGATAAAGAAATAGCAACTTACAGGTTACATTATGTGTAAAAGTCCCACAAATTTTCCTTTCTTGTGCCATTGATTTTGCTTTTTAGTTTTTGCTTAACTAACACCTACTTTAGCTTTGTAATTTTATTGCCGTACAACTGGTTACTATCTACATTTTGTTTGCTTTGCTATTATGGCGGTTCTTTTAATATAGACATGTATTCTGTCACGTTTCCATAATATGTTATAAAATTGAGAAAATTAGATGCATCTTTTTTGTAGGAGGGAACGCGACCATTCTGAAACTGAAAGAGCTCAACAAATAAAACAAATGCATGAAATTCAAGAGCACATCCATGAGAAAGAGCGGCAGCTTCTTGAGTTACAGGAGCAGGTCAGTCTCTATGTTGGCTTTCGTCCTTTTCACTATCCTCTTTAAACTTCCTTGTAAGGTATTGTGTGATTAAGGCACTTTTATGGTTTTTTTCAATTCATTTCTTTGTGATGGATGGTAGATTAAGAAAACACCTCGGAGGTGTAGGGTTAAGTTGGGTATTCTGGTTTATGAACTTGTACTTTGTTTCAAAGTAGTATTGGTACTGCAGAAACCTGATGAGTATACTATTTGTTTAACTTAGTGCTGACATAATTTGTGAAGAGAACAAATAGAAGCTAGTATTTTTGCTAGAAAGAAAATTTATAATAATGCAAATAATACTAACTGTATATGTTATCCTTAATGCAATGATGCAGTATCTTCCTCTCATCTCTTGGAAGGCTAATTATTATTATTATTATTAGTTTGCTTTTAAAATGTTACTTTATTGTTTATTCTTGAATCCTGAAAATATTGGTACTTTACAAAGGGTGGGAGTTTTCCGGTGGCTGTTCTAGTTGACCTCTAAAGCCTTAGTTGTATTTCTTTCTTGTTCAGTTCATCATTAGCCTGCGCAATTTGATTTTTTATAAGGAGGATCTTTGTTTTAAACTTTCTTATTTCAACCTGTGGATAATCCAAGGAATGTCAATCATCATGGAGCGACCTAGTGATCAAGAGGATCTTGGAAACTAAGAAGTGATGAGTTCAATTCATGGTGACTACCTACTTAGGAATTAATTTTCTCCAAGTTTCCTTGACATTCAAATATCGTAGGGTCGAACCATAGTCGAGGTGTGTGCGAGCTGACTCGGACAATCACGGATATGTAAAAAAAAAAAAAAAAAAATCTAAGGAATGTCTCATGATCACAATACATCTGTTCCATTGCCTCAATTGCTCCTCTTCTTAATCACTTTTCATTAATTTTTTTTGTTTATTAGTAACTCCACTCGTTTCCTATCAAAAAAAGAAAAAGAAGTAACTCCACCAGCTTGTAAGTTTGGGCAATTTTTTGCAGAGTTCTTTTCCAAAGCATCTACCTGCTTTTTGTCCCATGGATCTAATATTAAATGCATGTAGTCTATTGACCTATGTGTTGTATTTTCTTGCAATAGGCTATTTATGGAGCAAGCCTTGCCCAAGGTTTTTTAAGAAATTATTTGGTTCTTACTTCATCATTATTGGCGAGGCGTATGCTTTCGTATTGATTGGATTTCTGTCAGACATGATTTTTATTTATTGCAAATAGTTTTCCCCTTATATTTTCATATGGTTGTGTATGGTTAGACCACACCTTCATAACTTCATAAAGATCTTATGGTTCACTATTATTCAGCATAGGATTGCTCAAGAAACAATTTTGTACAAAGATGAACAATTGAGGGAGGCCCATGCTTGGATTGCTCGTGTCCAGGAAATGGATGCTTTGCAATCAACTACAAACCATTCCTTACAAGCTGAATTACGTGAACGTACTGAGCAGTATAATCAGCTATGGCTTGGTTGCCAGCGGCAGGTTGGTTTCATTGGCTTTGTGATTAAGAATTATAGCTTACAGGCATACAATTACGACAATACTCCTTTTCCTTTTCTTAGATCATAAAAATCGTTTTATTTTGTTTCTAATCTATGAATTGTTCTGTTTCTGTATTTCCAGATTTCCCCCTTCCAACCTGTTTTATTTATCCCACAATATCTAATTTCATATTTTATAATATTTTGATTCTATTTGAGGAACCATTACGGCACACTAAGGGTGCGTTTGGGGCACCGGTTATGTAATTGTAGACGAAGGGTTATGATAAACGGAGGGTTATGATAAACGG
>JBBMKA010000030.1:9024316-9064493 GCA_037833695.1 Sechiopsis laciniata | reverse complement strand
GAGTAGGTTTGGGAGAAAGGGTGTTCTTTTTTTTTTTTTTTTTTTTTTTTTTTTTTTTTTTTTTTTTTTTTTTTTTTTTTTTTTTTCTGTTTTAGTTTTTTAGTTTTGTTTGTGTTTTCATGTGGGGGTTAGTCATAAACTAGAGTTGTCTTCATCGGATGTCGATTATACTTTATAATAACTAATGTCCCAACCACTTTTCAAGCCTTTATTTTTGCAAATTTGACTATATACTCATTTATAACCTTGATTTGGAGGGTGATCAAGCTTTCCAATGACTTCGAATGTGCTGGTTGCTTTACCGGTTTTAGCCCTACCCGATTTGAACCGTCGAGTTATGATCTTGAGATTCGACATATTTCAACTCTTAGATTTTATTTATTAATGTTATTGACAATTAAAAATCATCATGGAGTGGTCAAGAGAATCTTAGAAAACAAAGAGGTGATAGTTCAATCCATGTGATCACCTATTTAGAAATTAATTTTCTACCGATTTTTTTGACATTCAAATGTTGTAAGGTCAGGTGGTATTTCATGTCACATTAGTCGAGATGCGTGCAATATTTGTCTACTATTTTATAATTAGGAATCAGAGTTTCACCCTATTATATACCGGGGATACCTGTGCTCATGTCAAGCCTCAAATCAATCTAGAAGACAATAAAGAATTTTATAATCAAGCGCACTCGTATATTTTAAACTTGAAATTTCTAAGAAAAAACATACTTTGAAGACCTCACGCCTTTATCAACCAGGACACCCTTGAGGATCCATGTGTATTTTAAAATGTTTGTCTACTATTATGACTTAAATAACCAATAATTCAAAAGCTTTCACCAAGTATTCTATATTTCATAGACACTTAAAGTCCGTTTGATAACGTTCCCGTTTCCTCTTTTTTGTTTCTGTTTCTCATTTTTAAGAAATAAGTTTGTTTGGTAACTATTCCAATTTCTTATTTCTAAATTTAAAAAAAAAAAATAATTATGGAAAAAAAAAACGTTTCTTGAATGAAGTTGGAAGAATAGAAACTGGTAAATGGTGTTTCCACCGTTCCGTTTCTCTTTTCTATTGAACTATTTCTAATAAGTTTTAATTTATGTCAGAAGATTTCGTAGGGGTGATTTCGGTTTGATTTTTGTCGATTTTGTGCCAAACCCACTACCGAACCGATATATTTGCTTTTCAAAAAATGGATCCAATCCAATGTCCAATAAAGTATAGAACCAATAGTTCGATTTTCAATTGGTTTGATTCGGTTTTGGATCCGATCCAATGTCCAATAATTTTTAATATATCAAAAACAACATTTCTAACTAAAAAAAACTTCTCCAATTTTCTTTAACAAGTTTGGTCATTGCATCTAATTTTTTTTCATAAAATTAGTTTTAAATAAATAATCACAAAATAATATGAAAAAAGTAAAGTTTGAGAAAGTTACTTAGAAAATATATTAACATTTAAATGATAAAAAAACATTAGGTTGATCTTCAAGACTTTAGAAAATCTTCTAAATAATGGAATAAATATGACTTTATATGATTTATTGATAATATATATTTCAGTTTAGATCGATTTTTATTGGTTTTTGAAAACGAAAACCGAAACCGATCTAATATTTTCGATTTTTTCAAATTACAAACCGATATGTCTAACTTTGTGCTAAAAACCGATCCGATCCATTGGATTAAATTGGTTCGGTTCGGTTTTTTCGGTTTTTCAGTTTTGCCTTGCACCCCTAAGACGAAGTCTTAGGGAGCGCTTTTCTGTGTTTATTTCTCCATTTTATACAAATATTTTACCATTTCTGTAGTTTGATTTTCTATTAATTTTATAATTTGTTTTTGAAAGGCTATTAATTCTATAAATATTTATATTTACTTATATATTTATTTTATTTCATGATTTTACCTTACGTTTATTATTTTTAATTTTTAAAACTTTAAAAGATGTATATTTATATAGTTTTTAAATTTTGCAATTATTTATTTATATATTGTTTTATTTTTAACTATATGTTATTTTAATTTTGATATACATCTGGAACCGTAAAAAAAAATTTAATTTATAAAATTTGCTCACTAAAATAGACATTTGATCTTATTTAATATTTTAAGTACCATTTGAAAAGTATCTTACTTAAATATTTAATATTTTACAATAACCACCGTTGATGGGGATCTAAGATAAAATATTATTTAAATATATATGTTTTATTTTATTTCTTAATTTTATTGTTGGTATACATAATTTTAAAATGTTTAGCATGTGTATTTATATCTTATTTGTATTTATTCATTTATAATTAATTTTAAAATTTTGTAACATGCATATTTATTACCAATTTGTTGTTATTTCACATTATTCATTTATTTTTACGCTATAAAATGCTAACTTTTTGATAATTATCTACGTCCATTGTCTATATATGTCTGTGTGTTATATTTTTTAAGAAATTAAAAAAAAAATTAAAAGAAATTAGAATAAGAAATGATTATCAAACATATTTGTTTCTGTTTCTAATTTTTTTTAAAAAACAAGAAACAGAAACAATTATTAACCATATTCTTGTTTCTTAATCTAAAAAATCAAGAAACAAGATCGTTATTAAACGAGCCCTTATTATACAAGTCAGTTAACGCTTCCATCATGTAGCTCCTGTGTTTTGAGTGTTTTAATAGTGTACGAAGAAAGTTGCAACTTCCTTAGTTATGTATTTCTTAATGTGAAGTCTATTCTAACATTAAATCCATTTATATAAAAGTAAATAAAGATGTACCTACAAAAATATTATCTAAAAATAATCCTAATGCTCACCACTTAACAAAGAAAATGTAGATTAAACAAAGTAGAAGATGTCACAGAGACATGGAGTTGTTTGAAATGGTGAATTAGTGACACAAATAGGTCAAAAGTTCACATCACTTACAAAGCAAAGCAAAGACACACGAATGGCGAGCTCATAAGAAGTTTCGATACGAAAACAGGCATTTACGAGAATCGTTTGATTCGGCTCTATTCTAATCATATGGATCATCCCACAACAGCACTGATTTGATTCATCATCTTCTTACCTCATACATTTCAGACACAAAAGCCAACGGGTTTTCTTCATCATTTGAATGAATCCCTGCTGCTATTATGTCATAACTTTTGAGGTTTTACAGTGTGCTGCACTAACCCAAACACCAATACTAACCTAGCTTAGGAGCTTTTCGTCCCGTGGCGAAACGGACTAAGTTTCACCATTTCAGGACACCAGCAGCCACCCACAAGTTAGTGGAAACTAGAATGTAAATGAAAATGGAAAGGGAAAGAGATCCTTGACTTACTGTAAGGATGTTTCGATCTTGTCGTGTAAGGTTACCACCAAATCGTGAGCACTGTCGAGAAGCTTCCACACGTCGAGGTGCCCAGCCATGCTATTACATTCCCTGAGAATTTCATCCATGCTATTGTACTTCTCTATGATCAGTTTTCTTCTCTGCAGTACTGAAGCAGCTATAGCATAAAGCAATAAATTATCGGTTGGCGGAGCTCGTTGCCTAATCCGGCTCCATGCAGGCTTCCCTATTCCAACTCTTATGGCTGCCTGATCAGCCCATATCACTTCCCACAGACATAGCGTCTGTTCGAACGTCAATTCCCTTCGGAACAGCACCACGACCATCCGATACACGAAAAAGCAATCCTCGGCCTGAAGTTTCTCGAGGTGCTTGTAAAGGTGCGAGTCCTTGCACCTGATAATCTTAGAGACTATATTTAATTGCCTTCTAATCCCAACCTCATCAAGCCTAAAGTTGTGGCGAGCCTTGCGCATGAAACCGACAAAACACCAGAATGCTTCATGATCCTCTGAAATCACAGTAATGATAGGAGAGAGTAGATCGCTCATGCCTTGAGCATAACCAATTTCAGGGTCGTAAAGAGCATATGCTTCAAGAATTGCCACTAGCCTTGCAGCATGGAAAATCATACAAGGTTCTAGATGGTCGTAATTGACTAAACCAACCGCCTCAGCACACCGTCGAGCTCTGCCATCCGAAACCATTGCTTGAGATGATAAGTACGGTACCCATTCTGAGTTAGAACGAAGTGCATCAAGTCTAATAATCCGCTGCCATGTTGCAAAATCTTCACCATTATGGAGTTCTGATGATACCTCTGTCCTAGATGGAGAATTTTCCTTCGATGTCGTATCAAGAAACGGTTCTTCCGTTCCTTCGAGGCAGGGAAAGGTTTGACTAACATCCAAGTCGTCTGAGGAGTCCGAGTCAGAGGAGTCTGAATTCAGTACCAAAGAACTATCAGCTGTAATCCGTCTTGAACTCCCCTCCCCTCCCAACAAAGAGCAGAATGGATCATCCAAAAATTCAACATTGGAGCACCTTTCTTCACTAGAAAGGGACTCTCTAGCACTAACCACATCTTCAGAACTAGGAGAATCTATATCTTCCACAAGAAATCCATCTTCCCCAACATCTATCATGTCCCCAAATTCCTTCCATTTAGAGCTTTCATTGTTACGTTTTATAAACCGCCTGCATTGTTTACGGAGTTTTTCATATTCCTTCCTGCACCAAAAAGATCAAAATTGTAAAATAAAATCCCTCATAGATGGATGTCGATGAAGAGAGAAGGATACCGCTTGCAAAAACCTAAAGTAATGCATAAAGAACCCAGCGCAAATACTATTTTGTTTAAGAGATATTGTAAAAGTACCTTTTTTTAGTCTTTATAATATCCCTTTCCTTCTTAGAACTCTTGAAGTCGTAGCTGTTAAAAGTTATACGGTCAGTCAAATAATCAATGCACTACCAAAAAGTAGAAAATCTGTGTTTCTAGTATTGAAGTACCAAATAAATTCGGAGCTTTTTAAAGCAATATAGACAAGAAAAAACATACAATAAGATTGAGCATTACAACAGGGTAGTGTGGCATATGAATATCATTTTTTATAAAGCTGTACTATATGTATATCAATTTCAGGCCTAAATAGGGCATTATATCTAATGAGCTTTAAAAAAATACAATTATAACTAAAGCAACACGTAAAACACAATTTATCCTAAAGTTCTCAGTCGGTTGAGCAAACAAGTTGAAATGAAACCCCAGTTACATTATGATACAGTTTATAACCTGAAATATACAAGGGCCTGACATCTCCTTCATTAATACAGTGTCAGTCCAAATTGACATGAAACCGGTAGTATCAAATTGGTTCAATAATATTAATAATATTCATAAATTTAATAGTATTCTGAAGATACTGTCAGCAACAATCAATAATTTTAGAACATGCAATCACATGTACAAAGGAATAAAACAACTATACTTAAATATATACGCCATCCATAATGAAAAGATAATAAACAGAAATAAAAAAGGTGAGCGATACTTACACTCCAAGAAGGAAAGGCCAAACCTCTGCCCGAATACTTGGATCAACACCCTAAAGAAAAAATTGCAGAAATATTTTTATTCAAGGACAAGAACACCAGAATTGAGATCATGAAACTTCCACTAGATCATAACAGTGCAATGAACAGCAGAACATTAGTTTAACTTACTCCACTGCGAACTTTTTTTAGAAACTTAATTCCACCATCTCGAAGTTTCCCATCAGGACTGAAGACAGCTTTCCATTGTCGAGAAGAGAGTGTATGTTTTCTTTTTCTACGAGACCATGGTGATTTGAGACGCGTCCTGAAATTGATAGATACAGCACTAAGAAGAAAATTCTAGGAGACTTTTGTTTGGGACAAATTCAACTTCTGTTGTTACTAAACTACACAAGTTACAGAATGTATGGATTCACAACAAGAATCAACATTACAATGCATTGCAGGTTAAATTTTCTTGAAGTATAAAGTTATCAATGATGGAAATTTAGCTATTACATGTTGAAACTATCAGCAGTTATCAAGATAAAAGAAAATACATAGAGCAATAACTACTGGAACAAGTTAGAACAAACTGAAAAAATTAAAGCTAACTTAGGTCGTCCCTGCCTTAATCCAATTATTTAGACACTTGAATCTCGTTTAGACGAAAAATTCGATCCTGTATCTAACATGTTTAAACACTTGAATTCTTGTCAACACCAAATCAAAGTAAAATACCCTTCAATTTCCAAGAGAAAAACGTAATCAACTTGATTCATACAAAGACAGTACAAACCTATCCAAAATAAACATCCAGATTGCTGCCTGATCAATACCCTAAAAATATTTTTATAACAATAAGCTATGATTAGCCTAAATCACCACAAAACCAATGATAAAAAGCAGCACAAACAACCATCATAATTCAACAATCAGATAAAAGAAATTGAAAACAGTACCAACACAAGGAACAATCACTAAGATAATAAAAAACACGCGAATCTTCAACACAACTTGATCGGACAAAAATCAACCATAAAAAGCAGGAGATAAGCAGTTTAAGACCGAACCCCAATTCCAAAATAGTCACTCACCGATCAGATGAAGAACTCGAAGATGGAGACGAGGAGCTGACAACCACTAAAACGGAACGCAATTGAACCCAAGATGAGGAAGGAGGAGAAGAATTGGGGTTGGAATTGGAATTAGATGAAGAAGACGACGTTTGAGTTCTCCGCAGAGCTTTCATCGAGTATAATATACACACACAAACAAAGACACCACTCAGTAATATTTCCTAAATCCTTTCTGCCTAACTAGGGTTTTAAATACATCGATTTCAGAGCTGAAATTCGTTCATCAAAGGTTCGATCAAGTACTATACGAGTAAATTAGGGCAAGAAACACAAAAACCTCCGGCAAGGGAGAAGCAGAGAGCGCCGGAGACATAAATTGGAATCGGAAACCGTCGCCGGCGCCGGAGAAGACGGTGGCGGAGGCAATGATGAACATGTGGTGGAAATTGGAAATTGAAAATTGAAAAATGGAGATTGGAGATTTGTTAGCTTCAATGAACAGAAACTCAGCTGCTTTGAATCGATTTCGTCTTCTTCACAAAGAAATCTCTCTCTTTCTTTTTCTCTGTGAGTGTTTCTCTCTCTAAGATTTTTTTCCCCTCTTTCTCTCTCCTCGAGTGATCTGCGAGGAAGAGAGAGAGAGAGTTGAAGACTCAACGAAACTAATCTTCCAAATTAATATATTTTTTAAAAAATAATTATTGAATTATTAGAAATTTGTCTGAAATGGATGTGACTTGCTAAACGACGTAGTTTACATAGAAATCATTTGAAAACGAAGAAAAATTGTTGCAATTATTAAAATGTGGGAGTTGATTGATTCCCGTTTATATTTATTTAGGGTTAAAATATCGGTTGGAGATTTGTTTTATTTTGATATAACTTTTAAATATTTAATTTTAATTTCTTTATTTTAGAGAGAAAAAAATATAAAATGTATAGAATTCAATTCAGGTTCTTTTTTAATTGAATAATATTTCAGGTAAAAAAATCAAAACAAGTAAACTCTTAATTATTATATCGTGCATAATATCAATAAAAATTTTGCTCATTTGGATGATTTTAAATATTTTTTAAAAGAATATCTAAATTAATTCTTTTTCTAAAAAAATTGAGAAGTATATATATTGTCTTATTTTATTAAGATCATTTATATTATTGAATTAATTTTTTTTACTAAAATTAATTTTAAAATTTATAAAAAAATTAATTTTTTATTTTTTAAAATTATATAGACTAAAATGGAATATTTGAACTTTTATGACTAAAATGAAATAAACTAAAAAATATATTATTATTTAAACTTTTTTTAATAAATAAGAATTAGATTTGTTGGTTATATTATCTTATGTTAATCATTTCTTCTAAAAAAAAGTTAGAAACTTAGTCCATGAGGGTGAAAAGGGGGTTCTTTTTCTCTGATTACTTTTGCTTTTTTTCCCCTTTATTGGGTCTTCACCAACTTGTAGTTATTATGCTTTTGAACTAATTTTCAAATGACTATGAATATAGATTTTAGTAGTTTCTTTGAAATCAAGCTTTCAAATGTGGACGACTATAATTTCAATGTCTTAAATCAAGAAAATGACAAAAAAAATTGAATTGTTTTGATTAAAAAATAATAATAAAAATAAAACCAATCATTTTGAATTGATCTAGTGGTAAGAAAAAATTATTAAAATTTAAAAGTTATGAGTTTAATTTACGGCAAGACTACATACGAATTAATTAATATGAATTTTTTTTACAACCATATATATTGACACTCATTCATGAATATCGAAGAAAACGAAAAAAATAAATCTAACTTTAAATTAAAAATGAAGTCAAAGGGCTGTAAAAAACAATGAAGATTACTAGGAAGAAACAGCAAAAAGAAAAGAAAAATGTTGGATTATACAAAAGGGAACAAGAATTGAATGGACAAAGCCAATGGATTTTGAGTTATTTGATTTCAATTATAAGAAATTTGCAACTCCAAAGATGGAGAATGTGCCTTAGAAGCTCACCTTTGGAAACAAAGATTGGTTTAGGGATTGGCTTGTGGGAAGAGAATTGGAATCACAAAATCATTTTATTTTAAAACAAAGAGTCAACAAAGTGGGGTACTTTGATTTTAAAAAGATGGAAAAGAAGGAAGAGAAGAAAAATAAAGTGTTTCTTTTGTGCAAAAGTATTTCATACAAGAAGGCTATATCAAAGTTTAAGAAGACATGATTCTTGGCTGTTCATTGAAATGATAAGATATCATAATAAAATTTCAATAGTATTTTTAATTAATTTAGTTTTTAGTAGAGTAAAAGTGTCACCCTAATATTGAATTTGCCAATCAATAATATAATTATTTGGCATAAGATGTATACTTATGATAAGAGATTATAAATCTAAATTCTCACACAACTAAAAGAAGAACAACTATAAAATTAACGGTGACAAAAATAGAATCAAAGTGAAAAAAATAATATATGATTTTTGTATGTATAAGTGTCCAAACTAACTTACTCACACATTGTCCATTCTCCCGAGACAAACTCTCTGATCTTACAATATTTAGTTGTAAAGAAAACCCATAAAAATAAATTTCTAAATAGGATGGTCATCATTGATTGAAACCCCTACCATTTTGGTTCTCATATTCTCTCTTAAGCATTGTATAAACCTTCTTAGGGTTTCATTTTTCTAGGTTGTCATGTCAAGTTACATAATTCAAGTTTATAGAGAAAGATTTCCATTTCATATCTATATCAACCATGTTGGTTTCACAAGAGAGAGAAAGGGAAAAAGAGAGAAATAACAATATAAATCAGCCCTAGTCTAGTTGGTTTCACTTTAACAAATGAGAAAAAGCAACATAAAGAGAGGAAATATGAAATGGGTCCAAGGCAATAGTAAAAAAATAACAGAAACATAAATATTGAAGATGAGATTTTTGGTAGTACATGGAAGAAGATAAACTTTTTGCAGGGACATGGAAATGGCAGCTTTTGCAAAATAAAAGACCAAAAAGGATTTTGGAGAATAATTTAGGACCAAAGTTAGCCCTATATTCCAGTGAGATAGAGATAGTGACAACACACTTTGGCAGTTTCTTGTAAATCAAGGCCTCTTCCTAAAGCAAAAGCATCTCTATCTGCCCTATGTTTTCTTCAATTATTATGTCAATCCAAAACCAGTAATAAAATTGTTCCCCTTTTCAAGTGTCTCAACTACCTGTCTTCCATTTTCTCAGAATAGAGGATGGAGATTCATCCAAGGGTTTGTCCCGAGCAGCCTCGTTGGTAGAGGCTTGGGGTCTCCAAGTCCTGAGGCATGCTTCTTTAGAGATTCCAAATTTGAAACTCTTAATTGTAAGATTTCTTATTGTCTTCCGAATCCAACCTTTGGGAAAGGTACATGTGCCTCAAAGGTAGTGGGAAAAACTTCAATTCCCAGTTAACAAAAAAAAAAACTTATTCATGGGAGGGTTCTGATGCTCTCCATCTCACAAAAAGAAGATGCCATCACCATCAACCACAAACCCACTCTGTTTTATAGCACACTGCATTCAATGACAAGAAATCTAAAGGCATTTGTTAGGTAAGTTAGTTTAAGAACTCGAAAACTTCGAACAAAAACCAAGGATGACATAGGAAATACGAAAAAACTCTCAACAAAAATCATAGCTAATAGAACAGAATTCAATTCATCGTCAGACATCATCTAAGACCCAGCTTGTCTAATACATTTCCTGTGCCTATTCGATTTGGCTCATCTTTGACGAAATGTCGTCCAAACTCAATTGGGTGAACCCAAGAAATGGGATGAAAAACTCCCAACAAACTTACCTCCATGTTCAGATGATGCCATGCATCAATTCAAACTACATTTATTTCCTACAACCTTTCATTTCTCTTCTCTCTACTTACTGAGATTCGAACCTGAGTCCAAGGGTTAAATTGACGTTCAATTCATCCTCTATGGCCAACCAGCTATGAAACCGTTCGGTTTTATTTACTACAACCTAGAAGTGAACATAAAGACTCTTTTTATTCAAATGCATAGCATAAGCTTATCACGCCTTTGATGCGAGGAAAAACTTCAATAAGATTACAAACGATAACCAATGGTCGTATCTCTTTTACATTACAGCTTGGAAGCAGCATCCTTGTCCAAGAACCATGTCAAAACCCCTGCAGGAGCAACCCTCTGAACAGGTAATGTTTCAGCATTCTGAGAGCTTCCTCCTCCTAGTGCAGTATACACAACATCAGCTTTGCTAGAACCGGGCACCACAAGTGCAATGTATGCCGATGAATTGATAACCGGATAGGTGAAAGTGATTCTCTCTGGGGGCGGTTTCGGGGAATCCTTGATGAAGGTAACCCATTTCTGATTCTCATTGAGAAGGGGATGACCTGGGAATAAAGAAGCCACATGCCCATCTGGGCCCATACCAAGAAGCATAAGATCAAATTTCGGGAACCCACTTGCTGCCGAGACATCAACCACTTTGGTATTTACCAAATGCTTCAGACAGGTTTCGTAATCTTCAGCTGCACCCTCGGCTGATAGCGCATCATTGATAGCATAAACATGACCAGGAAGAATTGGCACCTATATAACAATTACCAAAATAAAACATGACTGAATAATACAATTCCCATTAGAATAAAATATGCAAGCTGGATCTCTTAGACCTTAAAAGCAGTCATCTTTGTCAGAATTAATTACCTCAACAGATTTTATTCTAAAATAAACATCTTGTGTCATGGTCAAGTTATGCACACCTTGACGAATCCAAAAAGACAATCACAATAATATTTGACATCTGAGATATTTAATATCCTAAAAATGTAGTCTTTCATGATAGGCACATGTTCAGGAAGACATTGAATTTCATGCTTCCAGCTTGTCAGTTTTTTTTTTTTGATACCCATGTGTATCCGATCAACTAATGCGTGCCGTGACTATTTTCATGAGACAACCGCTTAACCCTATTAAATTTGGTTGCCATGAAAACTCAGTAGAAAATTAATTCTTAGAAAAGTGATACAAAAGTCTGAATCCATAAACTTTAAGCACTTTATAATTTACAAGCTTCTTATTTCATCAGATGATTGGTTTTTCTGTTAGATGATTGATACAAACACCATAGTTGTTGATAATGTCCGTAAAATTCAATTGGGTAAAAATGGAAAAACAATCTTTCGCGGAGTTATATCAGCATTAGACTGCAAAATAATGATATGGAATGATATCAATATGACCTGTCAGCTGGCAAGGTGCAACTCAAAGAATTTGCATAATCCAAGAAAACGGGTTGGAGTTCAACAAATAGTTGGTTGTACGGACATTGTTTAAACACTCTTCCTAGCAGAAACTAATTTAGATTAGCAATCCATAATTGAGTATTTTAGAGAGAAATCATCTTATATCCATGTGCTCCACTCCAATTCTATACACACACTACCTTTTCAAATTCCAAAAGTTGTAGAACCTATTTGAAATGACTTTCCAAGTACTTTAAAAAATAGCTAGTTAAGTGTTCGAAAAGTGTTTTTAAACACTTGAAAAGTCATTGCATGGTGTGTATGGTATTTGAGTGTTCTAACAAACGACCAAACATGATAACAAATTAAAAAGAAATAGAAAGAAAGAATAATATATGATAAAACAAGGATCCAAGAGGTTATGGGGTTTAATCTATGATGGTCACCTACCTATAAAATATTTTTTCTACGAGTTTTCTTGACATCCAAATGTTGTAAGGTAAGACATTATATATCCTGAGAATTGTCATGAGGTGTGAGTAAGAAGGCTAGGCTCGGACAGTGACACTCACATATATAAAAAAACATTTGATAAAGAAATCCATAAACATACTTCCAAAAAGTCCCATTGCAAAAGGCACGCACAAGAAAAAGTTGATCACCTAAATAATTCACGTTTTTATGAGAAGACATAAATGAAGTCTAAAAACATAAACTAAAATACCATGTCATCAGTTTGAACATTATAAAATCAAAAATTAAGTATGACCTGAGAGAGAAATCCATCAAAAGCAAGTTTGTAGTTGCTGTCAACGTGATCCTTGGGTACAACTCTCTCATCAACCCAAAACACGTGCCATTTCGACCAGTCTATGGAATCAACATATGGTGGCTCCACCAATTTCCTGAAATTCGAGACAGCTACACGTTAAAAAAGAAAATACAGCATTCTTCTCTTAAGCAATGGAAGTACTGTCAAACATTTCACATCGCATCTCAAAGGAAACTTGCAAAAATCAAAGGTTTGTGTTGACAATAAAAGCATCATTCCTGAATCCCAAGTAATAGGTTTTTGCACACATGCATGTTTCTAGCCTATCAAAAACAAAAGTCTATTGAGGATTTCACATAGGAAAAGTACGAAAATCTCTGAGCATTTATAAGATAGCTACTCCTTTCATTGCCAAGTAGTTTTGAAATGACACCTTATACTATTTCATATGGTATTAAAGTTCATTAAGCTCAAATGAAAAAATAAAACCCAAATAGGTATTCAGTCTATCGATCCAAAGAAAATGAAATAGGGATCCAATTCGTGAGGCTAAAAAGGCATCTAGAGGGGTAGGATCATATAGTGGAAAAGTGGGAAGATTTTCTAACCTTTATAAGATAAAAGGGAAATTGAATTGATGGCTCTTCTCACAAAATAATTACAAAGGTAGACAAATTCTAAATGATTTGCATCAATAAGCATTAATACGTTTTAATACTATATTATAAATACTCATCATAAGTATTATAAGAAAGCATGTGACAATACTCATTAATACCAATGACTACATTTGTATTTGTTATGATTTTCAAATTTAACTAGTTTGTACGTTTCCTAAGAAAAATGAGCTAATTAATTTTGAGATATATCCTCATATGTTTTAATATGGTATCCGAGCCCATAAGCCCAACAAAGAATTCGGTCCATCCAATTTAAAATTGGTGAACTTAAAAGACAACAATTGATCCCATTAATCCTTTTTTGGAAGAAAAAAAAAATTGCCCTATTCTTCCTAACCTAGTTCTTTCAATAAACCCGTCGATGAAACCAAAGACAATCCATAAATTGAAGTCGATACGCCCAATTGCCCATTTCACAAACCTAGCCGAATCATTAAGAAATGAACCAAATAGAATAATAATAAGAAGAAGAAGAAGAACCTGAGGCATTTGATGAGAGAACCACCGGAGAGAACCACAGTGAAGGCACCCCTCGTCTTCGCAAAGTGATCGGACAAATCGGCGGTGTATTGAGCAAGAGCAAAAGCCAGATCTTCCCCAGAATCAAAAACCTTCTTCTCCAATGCCATATCGGCGGCGGCGGAGGAGACAAGAGGCGTCGAACGGAGCTGCTTCTTGGTGAGATGCAGAGAAACCCTAGAAAAGCTGAGGGAGAAAGCAGGGGATGGTATTAATGGAAGCGAGAGAGAGTGTGGCGGAAAGGAAATGTGGTGTGGAGTTGGCAGAGTTGAAGAGAGTGAACGAAGCTTTGAAGAAGAAGAAGAAAGTGGGAGAGAAGCGGAAGCCATAATATATAAGCTGAGTGAACAAACGGAGAAGTTGGCTTTGTTCTTGACTTCCTTCACGCCCACACCAGGGAGTTTTGACGACTCATATCGCTATACTTCAATTTTTTTTTTTTTTTATTTAAATGAAATTGGTTCAATTTATAACCCTTTTTATTGTACATAATTTTAATTAAACGAGGAAACAAAATTAGATAAAGCTGTATTTTCATTTTCTTAAATTTATTAAAAAAAATGCTAAGTAACTCTTTAAAAACAAGATAACAAATAACATATTTAGCCAACAAAAACACTGAGAGGTATCATTGTATACTCAATGGCGAATAAGTCAAGAGTTCCAATTCCCCACCCCATTATTATATTCTCAAAAAAACAAAAAAGAGTTTATATTACAAAGACTAATTTTAACTTTTATTGAAAATAAAATGATTAAAACTAAATATTTAAATGAAATCAGGTATCTAAAAAAAAAACTGCAAGATGAATAATGAATGATTTGGTAATTATAAATTTATACTACTCGAGTCAAAAAGTTGACATATGTCAATCTACCAACATGCTAAAAACAAAACTAAAAATCAAGTAATTCCAGAATTAACTAAATAAAATTATGATTCAATTCATCCATAAGATCATCGAACTAATTACAACATCAAGTGTAGCGACGTTGAAACTAGTT
This sequence comes from Sechiopsis laciniata, assembly GCA_037833695.1. Lineage (NCBI taxonomy): Eukaryota > Viridiplantae > Streptophyta > Magnoliopsida > Cucurbitales > Cucurbitaceae > Sechiopsis > Sechiopsis laciniata. The sequence goes on along the minus strand of JBBMKA010000030.1, from coordinate 9,049,806 downwards.
AGCACATCAGGGTTAATGGCTAGAGATACATAGCCGCTAAACAAACTCATCTTCATTTTGTAGGTCTTTCAGACAATAATGATTAACCGAAAGAATGATAGTTCGTGTTTGCAATAATTTTTATCAGAAAATTCATTACCTCTACTTTAGAGTGCATAGAAATTGTGGTGAAACTAGTACCTACGTCTAGGTATGCAGAAGATGATCATGCAGAATGAAAACCAGAATATTCAATTCATCAATAAAATCTAGATTCAAAGAGAAACCACAACATCACTCATAATCAATGTAAACAAACCAAAAAATTTCATAAGCAAAAAGTGAGTCAAACTACAAATATTGAGTCCTTGCTAATGAGCACATAATTCCAAGGCTCTACGAGAAGACAGAACATGAACTAAGCGACATTTCGGGTACCATAATATTTTCTTGTGAGTATCAGCAATCTACTTGATCTTCTTCTTTGGCCTCAGCTACAATTCAATGAGTTCATTCAGTCCAAAAGTGATCCCAAATAAAATTCAATTTTTGTTGGCACATCATGTACATGATTTTAGCAAATAACGAAATTATTCGACGCATCGATAATATCTTTTACCTGATTGCTGTGTCCGCATTTCTTTTTTCGGCAGTTGACAGCACGGGGATGCAGGCGTGCGTAACATCTGAGCAAAAAGCGGAAAACTTAAAAAACATTCTATATTTTGAAGACAGCAATGTTTAAGACCTTCAATTGGGAGTGTTCATTAATATGGCTTGATCATCATGCTTCGTCCAAAGTGAAAACCTAACCAATATACTCTATTTCTCTTCTCTTATGATACACTACTAAACTAAACTAATAAAAACTGATCTTTAACTGAAACACACATTGGTTTTCAATTTTTAGTTTACTTTTTTTTTTCTAATGGTTTGAGATAAAGTCACATGATTTGGTTCGTTTTGGGGTCTCTTAAAACCCATACTAAAGACTATACCACAAATGACTCTAATAATTATTCAAACCAAAACAACAAAAATAAATAAAAGTTATAAAAAATGAACAAATAAGTTGGATAGTCAGTTGTTTCAGTTCATATACCCGTCTTATTTCTAGAATGAAAAAATAGAAAAAACAAAAACTAACTTACTTGCGGCAGATCATCTTATCCTGGTTATATTTCCTGGCCAATGCCATCAAAGATGGCTCAATAATCCCACCACGAAGCCTTAGAACCAGATGAAGGGTTGATTCTGAAGATACAATCAGAATATCGTAAATTAAATTTAATAACTAAAAAGCAAATGAAACTAGTTCGTGTACAGACTACAGAGTAGGTTTACGGATTCATAAGTAAAAGTCCAAGAATGTCTTTCAATTTCGAATCAGAACACAAAAACCTCATGTTTCCATTCCTAGAAATACCACTGAAAACTACTTTTAGATTTCATGTAAAGGTCGTTCAAGCAATCAAACACCAACAGGTATTTTTAATCAATCACTCAAATCAAATGCACCTAAGATTAATTCTTTTTTTTTTCTTTTTCTTTTTCAAACGTATATACAAAACTACAACAATATATTACCCACTCTCAAAGAATATGAACACCGCAAATTCATTCAAACCGCTGCTGATAGCTTTAAGATTAATACAAAAACATTGAAACAATAAACATGCATCAACTTAAGAGGTGATGGGTTCAATTCATGGTGGCCACCTACCTACTTCCTCATGAGATTACATTGACATTCAAATGTTATAAGGTCCAGACAGTCAGGGTTATTAAAAAATAATAATAATATAAAAAACAAGCACCAATTCACTGATTTCAATGTTTTGCAGTTTCTTCAAATCTAAGACGTCCCGACCTAAGTAAAGCATTACAGTATCTAACCAAGTTCAATCGCTAATAAAAACCAATCAGTATGACCCCGTTTGATAACCATTTGGTTTTTTGTTTTCGATTTTTGAAATTTAAGCTTATTTTTACTCAAACTTCCTACAATGTGCTCCATATTTCCTAGAATACATCCATCTGTCCTTAAAAAAGTATTTGAATGCTAGCCAAATTTCAAAAGCAAAAATACGGTTATGGAAACTACTTTTTTTTTCTTTTCAAATTTTGGTTTGGTTTCTAAGAATATAGCTAAGATGTAGGTAATTCTTGTAGGCTTAAATTTCAAAAACAAAATGGTTATCAAACGTGACCTAAACAATCTCTGAATGACGTTTGTCAACAGATTTAACTCGTCAAAATTCGTGGTTACAATTAGTAAACTGATAACATCCACAAATTAACAAAATCAGAAAACGAATAATAACGCCACCGGATGAATCTACATCAGTAATTCCATGCTAAATTTTCCTCGTCTAGTTCGTGTTCTACGTAAATTTAACTAAAATAGTAAAAATCTACCTTTCTGAATGTTGTAATCGGCGAGAGTGCGGCCATCCTCGAGCTGTTTTCCGGCAAAGATCAGCCGTTGCTGGTCGGGGGGAATACCTGCAGAATTAACAACACAAATCGAAATAAACAACAGCTTGAAAATCAGATTCGCCGCTTGGTTAGAGAATGAAATAGCCAAAACTTAAAGAAGAAGAAGAAGAAGAAGAGAGAACGAACCTTCCTTATCTTGGATCTTGGCCTTGACATTGTCAATGGTGTCGCTGGATTCCACTTCCAGCGTAATGGTCTTCCCCGTTAGGGTTTTGACGAAGATCTGCATTTTCTTGGCTCTTTTTTTACCCTCTGCTTTCCGGCGATGCAAAGGCCGACGTTCTTCTTTCTATTTTTTTTCTAATATATTTTATATATAACCTAGGTTTTGAGAATTGCTCATGAAAAAAGTCAAATATTCAAAAAAAAAAAAAAAAATAATAATAGTATAATACATATTTCATATAACACAATTAATAAAAATGAAATTGTAATTATGGCATATTACAACAAAATAATTACAAAAGGTCCTTAAATTTGAAAAATATTTGCATTTATAATTATAAATGGAGTTAAATACGGTATTTTTAATACTATTTAATAAAATATTATTTATTATTAATACAATATTTTATATTATTAATACATTCTTATATATTATTAATATATATGACTATGATGGTTTAATTTCTTTAAAAGTGACAATATTCGTAAATATTTTGTGAATTTGACTAATCTTGTAAGTTTTCATTAATAAAATTTATTTGGCCAAAATGAGTAGAGCATCATGTATGACCTAATAACTTAAGTTGTTCAAAACCAAAAATTGGACTTTCTCTTCATTATATTTGAAATAACAACGTCCATTTCTAATCAAGCATGAGGGGTGTTTATAAATTGATGTCACAAGTGAGTCTCAAACATGAGATATTGAAAAGAGTATGCTTTCAAAATTCAAGCCTTCGATCGACCTAGTATGGGTTGGAAAATTTCATTCTCAAATATTATTGAATTATAACACGCATTGTAGATTCAATAAATTAATAAGTTATGTTTATTACATTTATTAGCATCATCATTAAGTTATGTTTGTTACATTTATTAGCATCATCATTAATCATCACAACCGTTTCTCTTTTTCATGTTTTTGTTCTTACATTTTTATGGGATTCTGAGTCATTTCACAGTGTGTGATTGAAGTTAACTAGAGAATTTGTGGGGGGAGTATCTAACAAAAGATAACTTTCTTCCTTTTTTTTTGTCATTAAAAATAATAGATTAGCTATCGTAAATGTATATTTATGATTAAAATGTTGTGAATTCGAATCATTATTTTTCAACTCTAAACAAAACGAGAAAGATAAACTACTTTTCGTGGATGGTGAGCAAATGTGTTATTTGTTAAGTTGATTATACATTTGATTTTGGTGTAATTTCTTAGTTTTTTTATAATATATTCAATAAGTTTAAAATGCCTTAAAACAGCAAACAAAAAAAAAAGATTTTAAGGAATATTACACAAACCACCGAATCCTTCAACTTTCTCTTGTTTTTTTATCCATTTTTTGTTGTGTGATTATTAGATAATATGGAGATGTCATAGACAGTGTGGACATTCAAATCTGTCCGATCTTATGTATTGCTACGAGGTCTTTTCACTTTCCGATGTGGGATCCTCGACATTAATCGCAACTTTATTCACATTTTATGCTCCTTGCACTCTCTGATGTCAGTCTTCATTTGGTTCATTTTTGCACTTGGTTTCAAGTGAAGAACAATTAGAACAAAACCACAACTCTTTTCAAACAAGCTGCCATTAACAAAGCTTGTGCTTATAAAATCTTTTATCTCCAGCCTCTCATTGCTTGGTTTCTCTATAAGTTTCTTCAGCCCTCAACATGTTTGATTTGATGATATTACTCAGTGAAATTTTTTTAAAAAAAGAATTTGCTGGGTTTGAAAAAAATAGGGTTGAATAATATGTGGAGGTGGTTGACTTTTAGTATAGGTTGTAAAGTAGTAAGAGGTTGAAGAAGATAACTTTTATCTAAATGATCATTTTTACCATTTCAATTAAATTCGAAGGAGTTTATTGCAACACTAATCAATCAACGGTGACATTTATTAATCTATAGTTTTGGGACAATTAAATAGTAAGATTTGTGCAACTTTCACTTGATTTTATATACTAAATTGGTATTTATTCATCTTTTAGTCAAATTTTAGAATTATTATCGTGAATCAAAATATATTGTTTTAATATGTTAATAATATCAAAATCGACTAAAAGATACTTGATCATAAAAGTCTAAGAATTTAGAGAATACAACATAAAATACAAAATTGTAAAATAATAATATTTATTTTGAAAATTAATGGGGTGAGAGAGGCTCGAACTCTCGACCTCAGGATCACTCTCAAGCTATGAGACCTACGCGCTAGCCAACTGCGCCACCACCCCATTGTGATAAATTCTTCATGTAACAAAACAAAAGATTCATTTACTTATTTATGAAGTATTTTTCCGTTCATTTATTATTTGTGTAAATGCAATAAGGATTTGGAAGACTCGAAACATATCCCATAATTCTAATGCATCCAAAATCATCATTCAAGTAGAAAACCCGTTAAACTATTGAAGAAAAAAAAGTCAACAATTTTTCAGCTCAACATATAGAAATAGGTGACTCGAATTGAACTCAATGATAGCATATTGATCTCGTATTGGTAGAAATCGATATGTTTGAATATCATTCTTTCAAACTTAACTCAAATAATCACCATAATCTCATTGTCCCATCATCCAAGTCATACTGTACTTTTTTTCTTCAATTATCTTTTCAAAATAAAGATAAATATTTTTGCCAACATTTTAAAAATTGGCTAAAATTATAAATATTTTCTAAAATTTTAATATCCATCACAATTGTTCTTATTTTATTCAACGACCGTTAGGATGAAAATAGTATAACAAATATTTTTTTAGTTAAAAAAATTAAGGTATTGTTTTGTTATAATAGATATACATTTCCATTAGCTGGGTTATTGCTCTGATTAACAAATAAATTATCTAATTATCTATTTATCATAAGGTAGAAATCATGTCAATTAAATTATATATATATTCGATTTCTTTTGCCTTTTGTTTGTCGAAGCCACACTTTTCCGTTCCGTAAATTTCTCCACAAAGTTAGAAAATAAAAAGGAAACAAAGCTAACAACATTAAGCAAAGCATTAGGCATTGGATGCTAAATGCCTTATTCTATTCCAATGAAGCTTCCCACCCACTCAACTCCACAAACTATTATTAAAAAAGTATATAGATTATTTTTTAAATAATATAAAAAAAAAAATACATTATATAAAAAGTTACAACAAATCATCAAATTAGAATGTCTTAATTACCTTTAAAATGTATACATCTTAATCATTAATCAACTTGTTACTTGCTTCGGTTAAATATCATACCTTGAAAAGATGAAAAAATAATTCATAATTTATGAGAGACATAGAAATTAGAGATATCCATTTTTTTTACGGTGTTATGAGTTCATGGAGACTTACGATGGTAAATTTCTGTTTTGGCGAGAAATTAAAAAGTGGGTGGGGATTAAAATTTCCGTGCCGGTTAAATGGGGATGGAGAACGGAGAATGTATTTTTCATTCCCATTTATATTTTATATTTATTTTACTTTAATTTTTAATATATATTTTTATATATATATATATATATAAAGTATGAATAAGTTTTTTAAAAAAATTAAATATATAATTAAAAATTAATAAACAGTTATCATTAAAAATTAAATATTATTTTAATAAGGATTAAAAGTTAATTATTTTACCATTTATAAAAATAAAAGAAAAGATTGAATTAAAATTAAAAAAAAAAAAAATAGAGAACAATTCCCCAACCCAATCCCCACAAATTACTTGTGCCCCGTTTCCATTCCCGTAAAGTTTAATGGTGGATTTCGTGGGAATGAAAATTAAAAAGAGTGACGGGGATGAGAACACTAAAATCATCTCCGTTCTCCTACCTTTAATAAAAATAAGTCGAGAATTTTACATTGTAAGAAAAAATGTATTTTATATGAATTACTCATTTTTTGAACAATTTATTTGATATAGATCGTTCTTTTATATATATATAAATAAAGTGAGCACTAAAATGGTAGAAGAGTAATATTCAAATGTCAAAAATTCAGAAAGGAAACACGTTGTAGAAAGAGTAAATATGGTGTAATACTAAATGTTTGACCATCTAGAAGAAGAAGAATATCGACAAATTCTGTTGCAGGAAATTAGGGTTTTAGTGGAAAATGTATTTATCCTCTTATTTTGAATTTTGTTTCGATAAAAGAAAAATAAACCCAAGTTCCAAGTAAATGGAAACAATAATATTATTATCTAAGGTGGCAAATAAATATAAATGGAAGGGTTGGAACAACTAAAAAGTATAAATGAAAGGTACCAAAATTTAGGGTAATATTTGAACATTTCAATTTCGTTTTCCATTTTTAATATCCCATACTTTTATCCTTAAGGCGTTGACTTTTGTTTTTGTCATTTTTAATACGGCTTTTCTAATTTCTAATAAAAATGAGTTAATGGAGTCACTTAGTGGTGAACACGGTTTCGAATAATTAAAATTTGATGAGTTTAATTCATGATGATTGTCTATCTAATAATTAATGATGAAATGGATTAACACCAAACTAAATAATCAATCACGCTACTGACCCAACATTCAAATGTTGTAGGTGAATATGACTCGTGACATTAGTCGATACTCGCGTAAGTTAGTCCGAACAATCAAAGATATATATATGATCTAAAAAAAATTAAACCATACTTATCTAAGGAGTAAGCTCATAGTAACTTTTAAATTTAACTTGATATTTTTTTAGGGCATAATGGTCTAACCAAAAGTGTTAAATTAATACTATAATATTATTTATGGTTACCATTATTACGCATATATTTTCCTTTTATAGAAGATATAAGCATATCATTTCAAAAGAAAAAAAGATATAAGCATATTTTGTCATTATGGTATTTTGAAGTATTTTTCTTTATTAATTCTTTTAATTAAAATAGTATTTCAGGAAGTTTAATTATTATTTGAATTAGATTTCATATATATATATATATACTATTTTAAGAATGTTGGTATCAAAAAAGGAAAAGAGTAATTAACATGTCAAAGGTTTGAATGGTAATTGCAGCCACTCAAATATTATTAAAACTCAAAAGGAAGAGAAGAAAAATTAATCAGTTTAATTTAACAGAATAAATACCCCTAAAAAAAGGAATAATAAAAGAAGGAAATGTTTTATATATTTAGTGGAAAGAATTTTATGATAGGTGTATATTTGGTAAAAAAATAAAAAAATAAAAAATAAAAAATAAGCTGTGTTGATGTAGAATAACGAAGAAGACGGAGCCACCGACCCTTCTTTGGAGTGGAAGTTAAGCAAACCACGCCGTGGTCGAGGCCACCTTTTTTCACATGGACTTGGAATTAAATTCAATTTTTTTTCTTTTTTTTTTAGAATATATATATTTTTTCTTTTTGGATACGAAACTAATTTTAATTGAAATTATTCCAATAATAAAAACACACCCTACATAAAAAAAAAAAAAGAATCGAGCTCCAATCATATCATAGATAACTTAATAATCAAAATGCTATGGGGTGGATATCCTCACCCCTAATTACTATTGAACTAACAAAAAAAATATAATTCTAAAACTTACAATAAAAAGGTAATCATTTTTTTTATTGAAAGGGTTGGTGACGCATTGATTTTATTGTTTAGTGATAGTTGAGTTCAACACCATGACTATTCCTTCAAGCCTCAAAATTTATATTTCACTCTCATTTGTTAGAGGGTAGTAATTTTTTCGTTAAACTAAAACCAAATTTGAGCAAGTAGATCAACCAAAACTCAACTCTATGTATGATAAATTTAAGTTAATCTTGATCGGTTTTCTTTAGTTTAACAAAAATTAACAATTTATGTATGACTTCTTGATTCTATATATACATCTATATCGATATTTGAAGAAAAAAAAAAATACACACTTATATCAGTTGAATTATTGTTCATGAATAGCTGATATTACAAAACCAAAATAGTGTAGGTTTAATCTAATATATCCACCTATAAAATGTAATGTGGTAATTTGTTCCATGCAATTGTTAATTGTATTATAAAAAGACAAAATTGTATATTTAAATTTATATTAAAAAAATATATAAAATTACGAAAAAGTTAACAAATAATATTTATTAAAGAAAAATTAACAAAGAAAACAAGCTAATTTTGAGCTAATTTATTTCAAAATATACATATGAATTAAAATTGAAATTTCAAAATAAGAAGACAAAATATAATATATATATATTTTTTTTTATGACGACTATAAATACAGCGCATCGTCTTCTCCAAATTTCTCGTCCCTCTCAAATTTCTTTGTTCATATGTTGATTAGCTACAGAATCAAATGAGCAACATCCCCAAATCCTTCACAGATTCCTCTTTCACTCTTTTCATTCTCGCCATTTCTTCCACAGATCCTTGGCCATTTTCTCTCTAACACCAACTAACCCTAATTTTCTTCCCCAATTTCCCCATTTCTCCGTTCTCGATTCCGTTCAGTTCCGATGAAGCACCAGCATCATCATCATCTGCACCTGAATTTCCACATTCATTTGCCGCACTTCCACCACCGGAGAAAGCCGGAACCGCCGCCCAAGGGCTGCTTCGTCATTCTCGTCGGTGAAGAACAACGGCGGTTTGTGATTCCGGTGATATATGTCAACCATCCTCTGTTCGTGGAGCTGTTGAAGGCGGCTGAGGATGAGTACGGCTTCGATCAGAAAGGTCCGATCTCGATTCCCTGTCCTGTCGATGCTTTTCGTACGGTTCAGGGTATTATTCACCATGATAGCTGCTCCGTTCGTCACGTTTTTCCCGTTTCGTGTTTTAGGGCTTCTGATTGTCGATAGGTTTAGATTTGTGATTTTGATGAAAGCCTTACTTTAGGGTTTGTGATTCTTGTTAGTTCTTGATTTGTGATGTTGTTGAAAACGTTATTTTAGGGATTTTGATTCTCATAAGCTTTAGATTCTTGATATTGATGAAATCATTACACTAGGGTTTAGTTTTTGTTTCTGTGTTTTTTCATTAATATACTTCTTCTATTGGAATTCAATCATGCTGATGCTTTCTGGGTTTTCTTCTGTTAATACCTTCAAATATTTTCCTTGATATTACAAAAATTTGGGATTTTGTTTTTCATTTTATCCATGGTTAAGATCATATGGTGTGCTATACAATGGTATATCATAACCTTTTCAGTCTCAGTGGTGATGATAAATCTATTTGTTTTGCAAATACGCTGTTGTTGTTTTCTGCAATCTTTTATTGTCCTAAATATTTCAAGATTGTGGGTTTTTTTCTTTCTTTCAAAATTTCTATGATCAAGATCATTTGTTGTTTATTCAATGGTATATCTGGTCATAAATAAGCTTTTTCAGCCTCGACAATGATGTTTAATCTTTCTGTTTTTGCAATTCAATAACTCTGTTGCTTGTTGGATTCTCTGTTTATGCCTTCAAATATTGTCATCAACAATTCAAGATTGTTGTGGGGTTCTTCCATTTTTTCCACGGTCAAGATTATCTGCTGCGCCATTCAATGATTTATCATATCATGTATGAGCTTTTTCAGCCTCAATGATGGTGCTTAATCTCTCTGTTTTTGCAATTCATTAATGCTGTTCCTTTCTGCAATTTCTTCTGTTACTACCTTCCAGTATTGTCCTAAACATTGCAAGATTTTGGGGTTTTTTTTTTTTGTTTTGTTTTCTTCCAAATTTTCCATTGTCAAGATCATCTATTGTTTCATTCAACGGTATACCATATCATAAATAAGCTTTTTCAGATCAATGATGATGAATCTTTTTTGTTTTTGAAATTCAATAACGCTGTTGCTTGTTGGATTTCCTCTATTAATATTCCTTCAAATATTGTCCTCAACAATTCAAGATTGTTGGGGGTTTTCCCATTTTATCCACGGTCAAGATTATCTGCTATGCCATTCAATGAGCTTTGTCAGCTCCAATGATGATGCTTAATCTCTCTGTTTTTTAGCAATTCATTAACGCTGTTGCTTGTGGGATTTCCTCTGTTAATTACCAACCTTCAAATATTGTCCTCAACAATGCAAGATTGTTGGGTGGGTTCCCATTTTTTCCAGTCAATATTACTTGCTGTTCCATTCAATAGTATATCATATGAAAATGATGAAGCTTAATCCCTCTGTTTTTTAATTCAATGATGTCAAACATTGTCCTCAAATAATACAGGATTGTGGGGTTCTTTTTCTTTCAAATTTTCCATGGTCAAGATTATTTGCTGTGCCACTTTTCAACCTCAATGATGATGTTTCTTAATCTTTATGTTCTTGCATTTCACTATAGCTGTTGGTTTCTGCAATTTCTTCTGTTAATACCTTCACATAGTCTTAAAAAAACATAATCAAAGCTATCTGAAACAGAATCTGGGGGAGAACATGGAACAACAAGAACACCAACTGAGTGGGATATTTGCATATTTGTTTGGTATGTTAGATTTTTGAGAAACTTATGGGTGTTTGGATGTGGAATTGTAGAATGATTATTTTGAGTGATTATAAATGAAATGTTATTTTGATTCATTAGAAATTTAAGTTTTAGTAATATAGCTTGTTTGTATTTGGTTATTTGTAAATGAGTTGCTTGGATATGTTAAGAAATAAATTATTATTTCGTGTGGTTAAAAATGCGTAATTATTTTTAGTAGTTAGAAATGAGTGATTTTTTTAAGTGATTATAATAATTAGTTTAGATGTGATTATTTGAAGAGGAGTTGTAAAAGCGTATTTGCAATAGCTCCTTAATTACCTTAAATAAATATGGGGAAGGAGGAGTTATGGATGAAGATTGGTTTTGGCTGTAAGGGTATAATAACTTTTGATTGTTCTGGCAGTGGCTGCTCCAACATTGCATTAAATCCCACTTGCATTATACAAGAGGGATTTAATGCAAAGTCAAAATCTCTTTCAAAAAAGATTATGCTTCTTCCACCTCAATATTGCATCTTTGACTTCTTCCAATTGTGTTCCTTCTGTGGACGAGATTAACTCAAACCCCCTTCATATTTTATACTTTTCCAACTTGATTTTATTCATATTTTTTTCTTAATTCATCCGTTTAATTCTCTGGTTACGTTTGGAAGTAAAGTTTTGCCATGTTGTTATTTTAATTATTTATAAACAAATGAAATTGATGGCTGTAAATAGATAGGATGTTCAATATTGTCTCAAAATTAAATGGATTAAAAGTTATTTATTTGGAATTTTGGTCAATTAAAATAGTTCAAGCCCAAACCAAATTCAAAGAATTGGCTCAAGCTCATTCGAACTCTATAAATAGAGAGCTCTACCTTCATTTGAGAACACGTTGAAGATCTTGAAGATAGAGGTTTTAAATTTCAAGAAGTCAGGAAGATCGAAGTTAATTTGAACTTTTCTTGCAAGTCAAATAACTTCTATAACTATAAGGCGACTAAGCTACAAAAGCCCTAAAGAACAAGTCAACTTCGAGAACTAGTCTAAATCCCTCTACAAAAGCCCTTGAGAACTAGTCCAAATCCTTTGAAATATTTGTATATGAAAGAGAAAGAATCAAAGGAACGAATGATAGATTGTACTCCACACTTGCAAATATTCAAATCAATACAAAATATAAAGATTCTATATAATGGGTAGAAACCTAGCGTGAACAACCGGCCTAATAAAAAGACAAAAAAACCTATGCATGACTTCAATATGTGCAACAAACAGTATTCAGTCGGTGCACATATAGTGTGCCACACATAGTCTTCAATCAGTACACATACATAGAGATGATAGAGAGTAGAATTGAAATATGAAAAAAAAAACATCCAAAACTATGTGATCGATGAAATATTTATAAAAAATGCTATAATTAAATTAGACAACGAAAAAGTTGCCACCTAAAGTAAATTCACTTTTATTTTTTCGTAGGGATGTACAAAATAATTGACAACCCAAAAAACCCAGATTACTAGGGTTGGATTAGAAATTTATTTGAATTGGATTGAATTATGATTTTATAATTTTCATTGGGTTGAGTCGACTATAGAGTTTATCAAATTTTTGCTCGTTTAACCCAACCTAACTCAACCCGATGTTTAAATTATATACATATATGTGTGTGTGAAAAAGAGAGATTAGTTCATAAGTTAGCCTCATAGTATATTGAAAAGAAAAAACACGTACTAATAAGAAAGATAAGTTCAAATTTAATATCGTGCCTATTTTATTTATTTGTTTACATTTTTACAGGTTATGATTGAATCTTTTCATAGATGAAAAACAATATTAATACAACTCGAGGATTCAATCAAATTCAACCCGAAAATATATAAAGCAAATTAGACTAGATTTCTGTAATGCATAGAGTTGGTCGGGTTAAAAGATTATTCTAACATAAAATTTTGTATTGATCGAACAAATTAATCTCACCGAACCCAACCCAAATTACTCATCCCTATCAATCGTGGTTAGCCAGCATCTGTGTTTTTCCAAAACAACATTTCGACCCATAAAATAATTTCAAGTTCATAAAAATCTCTTTTTTTTTTTCCCAAAATAAATTGCCCCTTCCAATTTTGCCCTCCTTCCTCTCAATTCTCTCGTCTTCGCTCATTCTCTTACTTGCTGCGTCTCCACCTCTCGAAATCTCACTGCCGGAACCCCAATCCCTCGTCTTCTCCCAATCGCACCTTCCCCCTCCGTTCACCGGAGTTTTGTTCGGACCTTGCCGGAGCTAGGGTTTCTGGGCATTTCCAGAGGCCGAGACACACCGATTCGCAGCATTGACGCGCGTTTTTAATATCATTTTCATGGAAGCCACGGCCGCCGTGCGTGGCGTTTCTATCGCGATGCATTCTCCCCAGCTCTCCCGCCAGGAATGGCGAGCCGTGTCTGACAATCACTCCGCCCGAGATGCCGCCGATGAGGTGGTAGGGTTTCTTCATGTTTTTTAGGGTTTCTTGCGCTGTTTTTTTTTGGATTCTGCACAAATTGGATACATGGACAGCTGCGGAGCTCTTGTTGTCTTATCTGTTTACTGGTTCTGTTAATGCCTTTTCTGTCGCCTCTCATTCTGCATCGTAGTTTTTGTTTCGTGTTTTGAGTTTATGTTGTTGTTGTTAGGTCTGGAAGTAGGACTAGAGTTTTGCGTATGTTAATAAGTGGGCCAAAGACGTCCCCAAGAGGTTTTTCAGTGGTCGTAAGCTTGGGTTTTGAAATTGTACTCCCTTCAAGATCACGGGTTCCAGGCTCACCTGTCACGATAATTTTTTGTCACTTATGGTGTTTCTATTTCTTCGATGTCTTCCGGTGGCTCGCTTAGGGGATGAGCATGGTTACCTCGGATATAGTGGAGCGAAACTTTGATTTTTCCGTTAAAAAAAAAGGGCAAAAGAGAACACTCAAACCCGTTTGAAGTTTTTTTATTTTTATTTTTTAAAAAATATATATACGTGAGTGTCCGGGTACGCTTACGCTTACGCGCACCTCAACTATTCTTATGAGACAAAATACATGACTTTACAACATTTGAATGTCAAGGAAACCCGCACTAAATTATTTCTTAAGTAGATGGCCATCCTGGAATAAACCCATAACTCTCTTTGACCACTAGGCCAACCTGGGTATAGTGGAGCGAAACTCCAATTTTCCGGTTAGAAAAAGAAAAGAATTGCGTTCTTCTTAATAGAGTGGTAGTGTGCGCAAATTATCTCATTTTTCACATTGATTGGCTTCTTTCAGATTTGACTGAACATTGCATTCATCTTTACCCCCACCCGAAGCATACAATTTCTTAACTTCGGTTCAATTATATGGAGCATCATGTGTGAGTTATATATAACCTTATTAGTTTTATTGAAGCTTATTTTATGTGCAGGAAATGGAACGATCAAAGTTGACACAATCGGATGAAAGGACAATATATGAGGTAAGAAGGTTATGGTATTGGAATTACCTTATAGAACCTCATATATAATTATATCATTCTGGTGAAGATGATTTGCTCTTTGTCAAGGTGCAGCAGGGAAGGGAACCCCTGGATGTTGAATTCTGTTCAATTTCAATTGATGGGAATCCAGATAATGATATTTTGCAGCAGCGGCTCAGTGATGTCACTAGACAGAGAGAGGATCTACAACAGATGGAGATTGAACTTAGAGCTCAAGTTATTGCAAGATCAGAAATACTGGAAATGCAAAAAGGTTTTGATGCTCAAATGAAAGAACACAACAATGCTGCCATCAAGATGCAGGTTTTGACTTCCTATAACTCGATGCTTGGACAAGTTGTCTGTTGAAACTATTATTAAGTTATTAATTATTATAATTGATTTCTAGTGTGTTTTCATCTTCTATATCATATGTGGCTCAAAAATTCATTTGCAAGTTGTATTGTTAATTGGTTTGATTGTCAAAGACTCAGAAGTTATTGATGTGGCAAGCGAGTATCAAATTATCTCATTAAAAAATTGTGTGCAGTACTTATAAGTGGCAATTAATGGCTTAGTTTATTTTTGAATTGATCAGTGCTACCGTTATTAGATCACAACTACTATGATACTTAAATGAAATATTTTGTGGTCGTACAGGAACAATTATGTGAAAGGGAGCAGGCTATTCATGAATTGGAAAGAAAAATAGAAGAAAAGGACAGGGAGTTACAATCAATTAAATTAGACAGTGAAGCGGTATATTGTTTTTTTCTCATGCTTGATTTATTAGCCTAAGAATGTTCAACACAAATCTATTTTTTTTCAACACTCTTATTCTATAATTTTTTCACAGGCTTGGGCCAAGGATGATCTTCTTCGCGAACAAGATAAAGAAATAGCAACTTACAGGTTACATTTTGTGTAGAAGTCTTATTGTTTTTCCTTTCTTGTGCCATTGATTTTACTTTTTGCTTACACTAACTCTACTTTAGTATAGTAATTTTATTCCGGTACAATTATTTACAATCTTCATATTTCTGGCTTTGCTATAATGGTGTTTATATTACGTACATGTATTATATCACACTTCCATAATAGTTTATAGTTGAGAAATTTAAAGGAATCTTCTTTGTAGGAGAGAACGGGATCATTCTGAAGCTGAAAGAGCTCAGCAAATAAAACAAATGCATGAATTTCAAGAACACGTTCATGAGAAAGAGCGGCAGCTACTAGAGTTACAGGAGCAGGTTGTTTTTCCTTGTTAAGTTTAGAATATATTTTAGTCTCTAAATCAGCTTTCACCCTTTTCACCACCGCTTTAAATGTCCCTATAAGGTATTGTATGACGAGAAAACATTAATAGTTTTTTCCATGCATTTCTTTGTGATGGATGTTAGATTAATAAAACACCTCGGAGGTGTATAATTAGGAGTTGGACATTCGTTTTTATGAACCTGTACTTTGTTTCAAAGAAGTATTTATACTGCAGCTACTTGAAAAATTATCTAAGTTGTTGGATAAGCTTGTATATTTATTTAATATGCACTACAAAGTTTAAAAAAAAAAAAAAAAAAAAAAAAAAAAAAAAAAAAATATATATATATATATATATATAAGTACTCTTCTTCTTATCTTTTTAATACATTCTTCGTGCATTTTATCATCTTTTTCATTCTTATTGCTGTAGGCTATTTTATTATTTGACCTGAGAGTGATTTATGTTTAATGTTTTTGTTTTCTTGCTAATTGTTTCTCTCAGTTTCATCAGCCTTGAAATTTCTAAGAGGGTGAGAGTGTTGATTTATGAATCGAGCCTTCCCCTTGGTTTTTTAAGAAATGATTCGGTTCAATCATTTTATTGGCAAGACATATTGCTGTTGTGTTTAGATTTCTTCCAGACATGTTGCAAATAGTTACATGTTTCTTTCATTTTCTTCTCAACGAAAGCTCAGTTATTTCCCAGATTTTTTTTTTTTTTGGTTGCAAATAATTTTCATGTGATATTGCCCTAAGGTTGTGCATGGTTAGATCACAACTACATAACCATAAAGATCTTATGGTTCCCTATTATTCAGCATAGGATTGCTCAAGAAACCATTTTGTTCAAAGATGAACAATTGAGGGAAGCCCATGCTTGGATTGCTCGTGTCCAGGAAATGGATGCCTTACAATCAACTACAAACCATTCCTTACAAGCTGAATTGCGTGAACGTACGGAGCAGTATAACCAGCTATGGCTTGGTTGCCAGCGCCAGGTTGGTTCTCTTTGGCTTATGATTAAGAATTATAGCTTACAGACTTACAGTTGTGACTTTATTTATTTTCCTTATATTGGATCATCGAATTCATTTTGTTTTGTTCTCAATTTTTTTAATGCTTTTTCCTTTTCAATTTATTGTTATTAATGTTGTTGTTTTCTTTTTTAAATATTAGTTTGCAGAGATGGAGAGGCTTCATGTGCATGCGTTGCAACAACTCCAACTCGAGTTGGCTGATGCAAGGGAAAGAAGTGGGACTTACAATGATGAGTCAAATATATCTCAGACAAATTCTAAAGATGTATCGCAATATGTGCAAACCAATAGTAACCAATTAGGTGGAGCTGCTTCAACTGGAAGTAATGGGGCACTGCCAAATGGGAGTGCAGAAAATGTTCCATCTTTTAATTTGACTGGCAATTCTTCTATCCAGGTTGTATTACTTGTCCTTCCCCTGTCCAAACTATTGATCTTGTTGTTTGACTTACCATGGTTACTTACTACTTTATGGTGAAAAGAGAACTTCTAAAATTGATCAATTAAAAATAAAGGCAGAAATAGTTTTGAACCCCCCATCCCCCTCCTGTTGCAGTTACCATATTCACACCTGAAAAAACATTGATGATATTTGTAATAATATGGCTAATCTGTCTTTGTTGTTAGACTGACCATGTTGGTGTTCAAATGACTCCATCATCTCTTCTTGGGATGCCTCCATACCTTCCTCCTGGGCAAATGGCTGCTTTGCACCCTTTTTTGATGCATCAACCAGGGGTTCCTCATTCTGTACCATCCCAAGTTCCTCAATCTCACATGGGACATTTCTCATCATTAGCAGCTATATCATCCATCCAACCATGGCAAGCTGAACAGGTAAGTGAAACAATTGACATATTTGGTTATTTTTCTTTTTTTATATTGTAGGAAGCAAATTAAATATCATGCATCTTCTCAAGATTGTTTCAGAGGGTTCCAACATATCTGCCCAGAACGAACTTCAGTTGTCTCAAAACGTTCAAAACATAATGACATCAAATACTAATTACTCCTACGAGATGACTTCTAATGGGCAAGCTCTTGAACCAGATTATCTGGGTGTTCATACCAGCAAGAGAAAAGAACCTGATTCAGTGCTTTCATCGTCTTCTGGAGTAACACAGGTCTCTTTAATATTTTAAACTTCAAATGATTAATTAATCACACATGGTTTTCTTAGTCTTGTTTGCAATCCTAACAATACATATATTCTTTTTAGCTTGAGTCGGTGGATAGAGGATATCAAGTTGCCCCCCAATCTGATATGAGCTTGCAACATGTTACCTCTCAATTTCATGATGTTCTAAGGATTGGATCTACTTCTATTCAACACAACAATGAAAAGGTGAACATTTTGGTTCTTTCTTTCCTTTGGTGAAAGCTTATTTGGTTCAAGATTTAACGTAAGCAATACTTCGCTTGGTCCAGGATCAAAATGATTTGGGGGAAGGTGATCAAGTACTGGAGGAGCAAGTGTTGAATGGGGGAAAATTAAGTCCTGCTGTCAGTACGTTAAACGCTGATTCTTCCTCCATTCACAATGTAAACGTCAATGAAATGATTATCAACGGTGCGTCTGGATCTGGGGCTGTAATATCTGTTTCTTCTGGGCTGCATATTCCATTTATGGTCGGAAAGACCTCAGAAACTGCCCTTCTTGATGAAAGAGCATTGTTGGCTTGCATTGTTCGCACTATTCCAGCTGGTGGTAGAATTCAAATAAGTTCAACAGTAAGTTTTTATTTCTTACACTTTCAGTTTCATCATAGTGGCCTGGCCGTTATCTACTATGATGTACAGACACGGGACAGAGATACCGACACGAAAGGACAGGACACAACGACACACCATTTTCTAAAAAACTAGGATATGGATACGTTAATTAATTAATTAATTTGCCCTAAGGGGTGGTGCAGTTGGTTGAAAACTTGGGCTTTGAAGGTGTGTTCCCCTCAAGATCCTAGGTTCGAGACTCACCTGTGAAATTAATTTGTAGACATCTCCATTTCTTCGATGTCTCCCAGTGCCTGGCTTAGGGACGGGCGTGGTTACCCTTGTTTCAAAAAAAAAAAAAAATTAAAAAAAAAAAAAGAAAGTAAATATGTAAAATTTAGCATAAAATACTAAATGTACTATACTAAAAAGCTTATTATAATATCAAGTTAATTACCATGGTAGTCGGTTAGGCATGCCGCGTTGGAGGTGGCAGCAAATGAGTATTTTAGAAGATGAAGACAGATTTTTGGAAAGGTGGTTGGTTTCTTTTGTAATAAATGAGAGAAACGACTTTTTGTTATTTGTTTTTTTTTTCCTGTACTTATTTATTGTTTTTTTTTTTAGATCTTTACCTTTTTATTGTTTAGTTAACTATAACATTAATCATTTAGGTTTGAACTTTTAACATTTGGTTCAAAGACCACTTATGTTTATAAAATGTGTCTTAGGTATGTCCAAGGGTGTGTGCAAAGTGTCCGGTTATTAAAAAAATAATAAAAAATAAGGACACGTAAAATGGCGTATCTGATACGTATCCTACACAGATTATTTCCCTATTTTGAAGTGTCCGCGCTTCATAGATTATCCATTTAGAAAATAGTATTTTGTTTGCCTTTTTCGTAACTGAATCTATTTGCCCTTCCAAATGCAGCTACCAAATAGGCTATGCAAGATGCTTGCACCTTTACACTGGCATGATTATGAGAAGAAGTATGGTAAGCTCGAAGACTTCGTAGCCAGTTATCCTGAAGTGAGATTCTCCATAACTTGATGCACATTAAATGATTTTTTATTTCCAGCAGTGTGTATGGCTGTAAACAGTTACAAAATTTTTCTTTTCAATTTGTGAGCAGTTATTTGTGATTGAGGGCGATTATATTCAGCTTCGAGAAGGAGCACAAAAGACAATAGCAGCTACAGCAGCTTTTGCTAAGGTTGCAGCTGCAGCTGCAGCTTCTTCTCATTATTCATCATCATATTTGCCTTCTGTCGCTATGACCCCAATGGCACATACTAATCGGTCAAAGAGGATTCCATCAGCTGATTTAAAAAACATGAAGAATCAACCAAATATAGCTAAGGATATGCCACAGGGCAACCTAATGAAGAATCAACCTAAAAATGGTTTTCATTTGGCTGCTGGTGGAGGTCAATTAAACGTGAAACTTTTTACTAGATCAAAGGATAGGCGTGAACAGAACTCCTCAGAGGCCAAGTCTGGTGAATCATCTGTGTTTTCGGCGTTCGAAAATGGGCCAGCTTTTGACAGAACATCAAGTGGCAGCAATCAAAGCTTACCTTCAACTGATGGGAGGTCTAGTGCCAATTTTTCTGGGAAACATCAGGGCAGGTATTTTTCAAAACCTTCTATATCTAGCTTGTGGACACACGGGATTTGAACTCATAACTTATTGATTGTTAGGTCATACATGGCATTTGATGTATGCTCTTGTTGGCTTTTTTCGCATAGAATCTAACAAGCTTAATTTCCATGTACCATTACAGGATGGCTGCTGCTTCGTTGCCTTCAAGACGATAGTAAGTACTCTTGTTCGATTGGAATTCCAGTTGGGTTACCCTAACTTATATTTTGTATGCAATCTGCATTTTGTGTCTGTTGCTCATTTTTAGCTGCAAATTGCAAGCCACTTGATTTTTTCCCATTTTGGCATCAATTGTCTCAAGTTGGTTAAGATGCTTTTAAGAATGCACATTGTTCCTTGTTTTTATAGATTGATACGAATTGTCATCCACTAATGCATCCTCTCCTGGTGTTTTTATGGTATTTTGAATTTTGTCTCCTTTTTCTAACCCTTTTGGTCCAATAAGTTCCTTTTCTAAAAAAAAAAACAGTAGTATTTATTCTTGACAACCATTCTGGAGGCATAGTGGTCAAGAGAGTCTCGGGAGAGGTAATAGATTCAATTCATAGTGGCCACCTACTTAAATCCCTATGAATTTTCTTGACAATCAAATGTTGTAGTGTGAGGTTGTATGACCCGTGACAATAATCAAAGTGCAAGTAAGCTGGCCCGGACAGTTGTGGATATCAAAATAAATAATTTATTCTTGACCTTAGTGTAGTTATTTTTTTTAGTTTTCTTATTTGATGATATTCATGGTGGATTTCATTTTTCTTTTTTCGGATTTTCCAGAGATTATGTGAAATGTGCTATAATCCTGTGGCTTAATGGGGGGTCCTGGAGGAAAGAATCTGATCCAGATTTGAATGATCGGTTATCTGTAATTTCTCCGATCAGACTTGTCATATGCTTTATTTATTTTTTGTTAAATTGTATTTTACTGTATTTGGGTTACTTTAGGGGTCTGTTTTAATTCAAATGAAGGATTATAACTGTGAATCTGATAGTTCTTACTCGATCTTTCTGTGATCTAACCAGCATTCATCAAACTCCTAATGAGTAAACCGATTCATGAAGTGTTTAGAGTTGAAAGAATGAGTTCAATTTGTGGTGGTTGTTTTTCTATTCGTGAGCGTTCTAGTTTTAATATGCACGATGCAAAACAAGTTAACCTCTCGAGTAAGGGTGCAAGACAAAATCGAAAAACTGAATCGAACGAGTCCAATCCAATGGATCGGATCGGTTTTTTAGCACAAAGTTAGGACATATTGGTTTGTAATTTGAAAAAATCGAAAATATTGGATCGGTTCTGGTTTTCGTTTTCAAAAATCAATAAAAACCGATACAATCTGAAATATATATATTGTCAATAAATTATATAAAGTCATATTTATACCATTATTTATAAGACTTTTAGACTTGAAGATCAATCTAACGTTTTTTTATCCTTCAAATGTCAATATATTTTCTAAGTAATTTTCTCAAACTTTACTTTTTTCATATTACTTTGTCATTATCTATTTAAAACTAATTTTATGAAAGAAAATTAGATGCAAGGATCAAACTTGTTAAAGAAAATTGGAGAATTTTTTTGGATTGGATCCAAAATCGAACCGAACCAATTGAAAACCGAACCATTGGTTCTATACTTTATTGGACATTGGATCGGATCCATTTTTAAAAAATCGAAGATATCGGTTCGGTTGTCGGTTTGGCACAAAACCGACAAAAACCGAACCAAAATCACCCATACTCTCGAGTATTGTGACTAAAAGTGTTGTAAGTACTCAATTCTCAATTGTTTGACCTCAACTTTATTTAGAAGAAAAATATGAAATCACAGGTATAAGCGGGAGGTAGTGATTAGAATATCGCAGGCTCGAAAATCTCTCTTCACAATGCAATATAGAAGTCTAACAGTTTCTCTCGGCGTCGGTCTTTAATTCATTGATTTCATATCAAGAAGCGGTCTGCGTTCACTATTAAGCCTACTCCCATTCATTTCAAGCTTAATTCTGCCCTTAGACTTGTTATGCTATTCGATTGAATTTGTTGTCTCCGCGCTCTATTTGGTTGGAACCCGATTCAATAACTTTCTCATATAGATTACCTTCACTAAGTTATTGCCAGCAATCCCCTCATATCCTTTTCTAACAATGGGCAAGTTCTTTTTTTGTCTTGCCCCATTTGACTTTGATTGATATTGAGGTGGTTGTGGGTTTTATTGAATTAAAAAGTTATTAGTTCAATTTATAATATTCACTTTACTTAAAAGATTGAATCTTCATAACATACCTTCCACTATAGTTTTATATTTATTGTTTTCAGTTTGAACAGATGCATTAAATATCTATTTCTTGTTTTTCCTCGTGCATGTTTGATAATTGTTTGAAAATAAAAAAATGCCCTCTTTTTTGTTTTTAAAATGATGAATTATTCTTATAAAATAATTATAAAAGTAGGCAAATTTTAAAGTATTTGCATCCATAGTCATTAATATGTTTTAATATTATATTTAAATACTTAATACTATAAATATTATATATTAAATATTTAATACTATAAATACTATATATTATAAAGATTCATTAATATCGTATTATAAGAAAGTATGTGACAATACTTATTAATATCACTGACTAAATTTGCTAATTTTTTTTTTTTTTAAAAAGTGATTTTTCATCTAATGTATCATAATTACATTTTTTTAATGTATGTTTTTTTTTTGTTCTAAAACAACAATATTTAATTTAAACCTACAACCTTTAGGTAAAAACTACTTCCTCAATGTCGTTGTTAGTGAAGGTTAGTTTTTAATCAAATGGAACAAAATAACAAGAATATATATTTTAATAAGACATACGTAAATTCAAAAAATCAAATACCTTTAAAGAAATAAAATTAAAAAACCATACATGATTGACTCAATTTTTTAGTTAATTATAGTTATTGGAATAAAAAAAATTCCCTTGTCATTTACCCTAAAATGCCCTTGCGCTATTTACCCAAAAAATTCAACAAGGTCATTTTACTAAATATGAATTTTTGAAATTTACGGCTGCTAGAAAAGAAAGAATACGGTTCGGGGACAGAGGCGAAGAAGCAGAAGAACGAAATGGGTTATGTCCTGAGAGTGAGATTGGCTTCCTTCTTCGCCGGAGCAGCGGTTGCGTCGTCTCTAGGGTTTTATCTTCTTCAAAAAGATTACAAGATCGCTTACGAATCCATTTCGCATAAGGTATTCTGATTCTTCTCCATCGCATTTTTATTTAGTTTTACATGGATTACATTTTCCTTCATTCGATTTGTGCGCTTCTGTTCTGATTCTTTCCGAATTGAGATTTGATTTTTGTGAATAATTTGAATTTTATTGGGCTAGGTGGTGATACAGATTTGTTTTCGTTAGTTTTAAAACTCATCCATGTGCGGAAACTTAAGGAGGATTTTGAAAATTAGGGGTTTCCGTTTGAGATAAGTCAGGTTCTTCATATGGTTTGATTTCATTGGTAAGTAGATAAGTCATGGCTAGTTGTTGTATCTTTTTTTTTTTTTTTGAAAACTGGGAAATGGGAGTTTCGCTCCATAACTGGGCTAACCACGCCCATCCCTAAACCAGGCATCGGGAGACATTTACAAATTAATGTCTACAAGTAAGCCTCGAACCTTAGACCTTGAAGGGAGCACACTTTCGAAGCCTAGCCTAGCCTTGGGGACTTGTAGTTGTATCTATTATCGAGGGGTACTGGTCACTACAGCGTATTTCCGTCGATTTTGGGTTGTTTTTTTTTTGTTTTTATTTTTTGGTTTTTTGATATTTGTGACTGTTTGGGCGAGTTTGTAGCCACCTCGACTATGTCATTAGACATAGCTCTCCCCACAACATTTGAATGCCAAAAAAATTCATAGAAAATTAATTCGTAGATAGATGGCTACCGTGAATTGAACCCATAAATTCTTTGTTCTTCAATCCTTTTGACCATAAGGTCACTCGATGATGGTTGATTTTGGGCTGGTTGTTGTTAAATAGTTGCTGAAATTTCCTTTCATTGTTCAATAATAAAAAAGATTACAAAGAGCAAGATGGAGATCGATAGAGGAAAGAGTTGGATTCTGGGCATCGACTTCTATAACCTTTTCTACACCCTTTTAAATGCTGGATTCTAGACAAACTTCGTAGGAGATTGTCTATGGGCAGTCAGAATACCTATAAATAAAGAGGGCCAAGCTGGCCCGGACAGTCACAGATGTAAAAGAAATAAATAAATAAGGGGCCACTCTCCTTCAGGACAGCCAACCTAACAGCCATATCTTGCACCTCTCTGTTAACCTTAGCTTAGAGAAGACCCTAGGTAAGGAGGATTGAAGAAGACCCTCTAGCTCATAAAAAGTTTGCATGGGCTGCAACAAGAAAATGGAAAATAATATTTACATCAGCTTAAAGATGGTTCAAATTGCTTGAATTATTTGCAACTGCTAACTGTTGCTAACAGATGGATGTGGTAATCCCTTTATCTAAGAGTCTACTGAGGACTTTCATTCAATTTGAACGAAACATAAAAGTATGTTAATTATTAAACCTTCATTATTTAGATGTATTTTGTAATAAGAAACTTGTGCATTTTCTATGCTTGTATTTATAAATAATTTATAGAACTCTACTAGTTGCAACTAAACGGTCATGGGTCATCTAAATTAGACATTTTCAAGTGTAACTTCGCTTCCTTTCTCTCTTGTTTGGCTTATTTTCCTGATGTTCGTCCTTTCTTAAATATTGTTTGCAAAGTCTTACTTGTGGTGTTTTAAAGACGATCAAGGAATGATTCTGAAAAAGGGACTTTAATGTCCAACATGGCATGTTCAAGAGTTCATTTTATGAATTATAAAAGAAAAATATGAAAAATGAGTCCCAAATGACGTATATTCATATTTGATTTTCATTTTCAGTTTATTGGAATTGCCGTTAATGTTCTGATTTAGTTTACAAGTCAATTTCTGCTCTATGAAACAAGTTGACATTTTCAGTTATATTATTTTTGTTAATGTAATCAATGCATATTTATATTAATTAATAAATTTAATAAATTTTATTTTATATTATGTGGTTGAAAATTAGAGAAAGTTTGATGTGATATTTGATAAGATTAGATAAAAGATATTTTATATTATATCATAGGGTTCAAAATTAGAAAAAAGTTTGATGTGACATTTAAAATATTGAATAAAAGATTTGATGTGGTGTTGGAGGAGAGATTGAGGAGAGGTTGATGTCCTAAAAACAAACATGGAGTTGGGAAATCCCAACTCCTTCCTCTCCTCTC
>JBBMKA010000030.1:8999960-9017527 GCA_037833695.1 Sechiopsis laciniata | reverse complement strand
AATTGAATATTAGCAAATTCTTATGAAAATATATTCTTTTTACCTACTTTAACTCTCAATTCTTGAGAGTTATCAACTATCCAAATTTACATAGAAAAACTAATTGATAAGTTGATGGTCCTCTTAATTCTTTAAGATATTTTTAGTCAATAGATTCTTCTATGATAATTAAAGTATGATGATATTATCAAAATTTAATGTGGAATATGATTAAATTAAAAGTTTATGGTAAAAACAAGATACATATCACTCAATAGTTCTACTCTTGGTTGTAATAAACTATAAATCAAATATAAGAAACTTACCTTTTTTCTTGATCTTTGCGTATTGATTTTTACTCTAAAATTTTCATTTTACTGAACTCCACTAAATATTTGATAACTTGAACATGGTTCACTAAAATAAGACAATGAATTAAAAAATAGTTAAAATATAAACAACAAAAGATTAGAAATTCAAATTCTCTTCAATCGTAATAAATAAACAAATACTCATATTTTTCGAAGTTATTGATGGGCATAGGTTGTGGCTCTGATTTACTAGTTATGATAAAAGATATATTTTTTTAAGGATATGTATTATCATGAGCATACGTGTAGTCAAGACCCACTAAAATTCGAAGGCCAAGAGAAAGGCCAAAAGAGAGGAAGACCTAACAACGTCGAAAGGCTGAGAAAAAAGTTCAGCATAAAAAAACTTGGTAAAGGGGCTCGAACCCGACCCATCGTGCATGACCTCTGAACCCATATGGGTCGGTCGAGCATTAACTGACCCAGGACCCAAGGGAGTTGGGTCATGCCCGACCCTAAGTCCAAAACTCGAGCCTTGTTCGACTTGATAAACCAACCCAATTTGTACTATGTGCGTATGTGGAGAGTTCCTACGCCCTTCTCATGTAAGTAAGTTATTTTACATTTTCGAACTATATTACTTTCTTACTTCTTTTTCTGTCAGAATCCAACTTAAGCATCAAGATCACATGCCTCACACCGAACCATTGCCCGATCCTCTTTTAGTTTGCAGGCAGATTATTCCTCGAAAAATAAAATTAATTTACGATTGATAAAAAAAAAAAATGGCGCCAAATAACTATTTAATTTTAATTTTTCTAAATTGAACTTATTTATATCATGGTTCTCGTCTCTTCTAAAGAAATATTTAAATTTATACCATTTTGCAATTTTTGAAATGAGATTTAGTTTTTAAGAAAATGGCAAAAGATAGATAAAATAATGCAAGTTACGATTTATAAGTTTAATTTTCAAAAACTTTATTTTTGTTTTTTTTTTTTTTTCCCAATCCAAATGGCTATCCAACCTTGTCATTATTATTATTATTATTAATTTATTTTGTTTTCGTAAGTAAAAAAAAGTTGTTTTAAATTTCATGTCTCTGTCCCACGCCCGTTACTGTGTTAAGCTATTCTCTATTACGACCTAACCCTAAACCTTTCCTTATCCCGTTCGGTCGCTGCAGAAGGAGGATCCGAGCCGCCGTACTGCCGCCATCGCTTCTCAATTTGTTCGTCAACCAATCTTTGGTATGTTGATTTCGTTTGCCGTTACTGTTTTCTAATTACCGTATAATCAAACTACGCTCATGTGCGTTGTGAGGATTTTGATATTACTATGTCTTGTCAATTTAGAGTGTTCGATGGTGGGTAGGACGGTGTCAATCTTGGACTAGGGTACGGTATTCGGCTGATTCAGTCGTATTTTATCCATCGTTGATAGATTTTCTTGAATTGAATGTTATGTGGTTGATTTCTTTTATATTGGGCTTTTTTCTCGGCGTGTTTGAATGGAGAATATGAACACTTCGAGCTGGATTATGCAGATTTGAAATAGAAGCTCGTTTCTGAGTTTCCTCCCCCCTTTTTTGGTGGAAAATAGTATTGGGTCTCAAATCTTTCGTACATTGAAGCAGCTGAGTA
Organism: Sechiopsis laciniata; assembly: GCA_037833695.1. Classification (NCBI taxonomy): domain Eukaryota; kingdom Viridiplantae; phylum Streptophyta; class Magnoliopsida; order Cucurbitales; family Cucurbitaceae; genus Sechiopsis; species Sechiopsis laciniata. Next base: position 9,015,594 of record JBBMKA010000030.1, on the reverse strand, counting down.
TATGGTTGAAATCTGATTTCTGTTTTCCCTCTAGTTTGCTTCCATTGGGCTCTTGTCGTTGGAATCAACACAACACGAACACGATACTGTAGTGGTCTGTTGGTGATATTTAATCCAGAAATCTGCTTTTCTTTAGGATTGCTTTGCTTAGACCATTGAAACTTAGAAAATGGTTTACTGGGTTAGACTGTATATCTGTTCGTTCAATGTGGAATACATTTATGGATAATAGAATAGCATTCATCAACGTTTTGGTTATCCCCCTGCCATTTATTTTAATTATTTATTTTATTCCACTCAAGAACCATAAAGTTTTTCTAAGTTTAAATGACTGTTGTGCTTTTTTCCTATGTTTGTACTTGTTCCGTAAAAGCTAGGCTTAGAGAGGCTATTAACAAATTGGCACCAAAGTCTGAGGTTTTCTTTTTTTAATCCTGCTTATGTTTTATATGACCATGTCATTAATCTGTTGATAAGAAAGGCAGAAAACTTTGCACCTTTCCTCTTTGGAATCGGGTGTAACATAATTGAGGATTTCACCGATCATCTAAAGTTAATCAACAGAGGACATCCTTCATATTTTTTCAGGGTTGTTTATTCAATGCTGTTAAGACAGCTGGCTAAGGTAAAGTTAATCATGCATGTCACTCTTACCTCATCTCATGACACAGATGCTTTCTTTATGATAGATGGCAAGCGCTTGGACAAATATGAGCATTGCAATCATACATAGGGATATAGAGAGGGAATGGGAGAATCATTGTGGAGTTATGGGTATTATTTTTTTAAAATGGAGATACTTGCACACTCTCAGAAGAGCTATGCACTGCTAAAATTTTGGAGTGGATGAGGAGATACAAAATTTATTTCAATATTATATTACCTTTGGAGCATCTTGGAGCAAATGAGCAATGGAATTGTGGAGCACAGCTCACATCGAGGATTGCTCTCTTGGTTTGCTTCATTGTTTTTGGTTCTGCTTTATTTTGAGAGTAAAGTTGTTGATGCAGATGACTATTGGTTATGGTGGAAGATGCTGTTTCCTTCATTTTGATGATTCATTGAACAGATGTTTGATGTTATAACGTAACATATGTGCAGGAATAATATTTCAAACTTGCTCAGCATAATTTGCTGCTTTGAAGATGAGTAGTCGTTTTTCTCGCACCATATATGTTGGAAACTTGCCCGCAGACATAACTAAGCATGAAATTGAAGATTTGTTCTATAAGGTATATGTTTTTAGTCTTAGCTGTTATATTCCTTATCATGGTGTCTATATGAAAATTGTTACCTTTCTATTCATATTTTAAAATTTGAATACTATTCTCAATTATTTTTAGTTTCTTTGGGAGAGGTACATTCAATGGTGATTTAGAGTCGTACAATTCTATTTTAGTTTTTTTCTCTGGAAAGAAATCTACTAGATCTATTTTGTGGCTCCTGCATAACTAGGGTTTAATTTTTGTTAACTTATGGATTCTACATGATTGACATTTTCTTTGGCAGTATGGTCGAATTTTGGATATCGAATTGAAGGTTCCGCCGCACCCTCCATGTTATTGTTTTGTGGAGGTATTGCTTTTGTGTTTTAGTTTTTATCTACATTTAGCATTTGCAAATTTTTTCTCTCATAGTCATGATATTATGTGTTTTCTGTTGCTAGTTTGAGAATGTTAGGGATGCAGACGATGCTATTCGAGCTCGTGATGGATATAATTTTGATGGTTGCCGTCTCAGGGTATCGACAAAGTCTTTTTTTTGTTTCCTGGTCCTGGTCCTGTTATTTTTGTTTTTATGTTTCCAGTTTTATTTAATAGGTTGAGCTTGCACATGGAGGTAGAGGTCCTTCATCAAGTGATCGTCGTAGTAGTTATGGTGGTGGTGGTGGTGGGGGCGGTGGTGGTGGTGGAGGAGGAGGACGTTTTGGGGCTTCAAAACGATCAGAATATCGAGGTGTGGGAATACATATAATGCTGCTTTATAAGGGAGCATATGCTGACAATATTTCCCACGTCTAATATTCAATTAGGTTCATATTAGTTTTAATGTTCAAAGGAATGATTTCCCTCGCAGTTATTGTACGTGGACTCCCATCTTCTGCTTCTTGGCAGGATTTGAAGGTATTAGAAACTTATTGGTCAAACAAATATTAACGGTTTCTTTTATTGGATCATGTTGATGACTTTACGGGTATAATTCTTTCAGGATCTTATGCGCAAGGCTGGTGATGTGTGTTTTGTTGAAGTTTCCCGTGACAGAGAAGGTATAAACTTCTAATACACGTCTTTCACCCTGTAAAGAATTGTTTTTTTTCCCTAGTTTGTGCAAAATGGTTTTACGGTGGTTGCACATTTCTGTTGTTTTACAAATTCAACTCTTGTGGAAATTTCTTATTATGTCCCTAGAGCAATTTAAATGCACATGATATGGATAAGAACGTACTATGAGCATCATCCATAATAAATATTTACTTTATGCGTTAGTTCCTCTCTGGCCATAAAATATCATGTGATGGATGGGTCTTTGTGTAGTTGGTGTAGCCTGATGGACAAAGTGGAATTATATCCAAGGAGTCTATATTATGACCAAAAGTTATGAATACGAGAAGCCAATTCTCAAAAGAAACATAAATTCTATTTATTGAGAGTTGGAAAACAAACTACTCAGTAATCTTAATTAACCAAAGAATTAACTAAACAAACTAATCTGAATCCTAATAATGATGATTAATATCTAATTTACTACCAGTCCTTTATGTAATCACTTTCTATTGTTTTTGTATGGGAAATAAAAACTTTCATTGATATGATGAAAAGTTACAAAAAGATCATATAGAATTTACAAAAAACCTTTCCAAAGAGATAAAAGAGTTGTAAGACTATAATCTTTAAAAGGTTAAATTTTATGGGCCCAAGATATAGCAAGGAAAATAATAGAATCAATGATGCTCTCATCTCGGATGGTGTTGGTAGCAAAGATGAAATCATTCTTTGTGTTCCACAGCTTACACCAAGATGCAAAAATAAACAGCTGCCATAAAATCTTCTTTTCCTCTTTAAACGGATGACCTTGATACATGTATAGAACCAAGTTCTCAATTGTGCCCGGTCTCATCATCTGCCAGCCAAATGCGTCCTGTAAAAAGGCCCAAATTTTGTTTGCAACGATACAGTTACTAAAGAGGTGTATCTGTGTTTCAGCTTCCTTATGACATAAGGAACACATACTAGGCAATAGAACCATGGATGGTCATTTAGCCTGAAGACAATCATCCGTATTTAATGCACCGTGGCTCATTTCCCATGCAAAAAATTTTACTTTCTTTGGCTGTTTATGTATTGGATTGAGCTTATGGAAGTTGGGTATATCACGGCTAGAGTCAGGAAGGCAAGTCAACGTGTAAGTTTGACACCCCAGTCAATCATGCTGATTCTATTTCTCATCTCTTGGTTAACAAGGCACTTGAATGGTTGGAATTTTCTCTAAAGTTCTCCATGGTTAAAAACCCTTATGGATTTGGTTTGGATCTCATGGGAATTGGGGGTTATGATCTGGCCCAACTTTTTCTTGTGGGCACACAACATGATATGTGGATTGGGTAAATCATGTGGTGATATGTCTAGCTATTCTGGGGATAAAAGGTTTTAGGATAACAGATAACTTTATACTGATGTCTGATTCCCAGTTTTCATCCCATGATTCCCATCATAAATTGCCAGAACACATCCTATTGCAAAATTTGACCATCCTTTTATATTTTTGTGTAATGGTATTTTATTGTTAACTAGGTGATGTGTTGTGTCATTTTGACATTTGAAAAGGCAGTAGTTTTTATTAGGTTGGAATCTATGGCTGTATTATGAATAAATTTTATTTTTATGATGGTTAGCATGTGATATACGACAGAATGCAGCAGGAAATCAATCACATTGTAATTATTATCACAAGTTTTTTTTTACACGTTTCAACAAAGTTCAGAAACTGAAATGACTTCAAATTGATTTAATAGTTAGATGCATATTTTTTTTGAATTTAAAAAAATAGTTAGATGGATATTTACTATTTGAAGTAAATGTGTGCAGGGACGTTTGGGATTGTTGATTATACCAACTATGACGACATGAAATATGCTGTAAGTTTTTTTAAAGCACGTTTCAACAGAAGTATTGCGTTATTTCAATTTGTCAACTAATATGTTTCTGTTATTTAGATTCGAAAACTTGATGATACTGAATTCAAAAACCCATGGGCAAGAGCTTACATTCGGGTAAACCCCTATTCTCTTGCCATATTAGTTATTTTGAGTTTATTGTCGTGTTTTTGAGTTGCCATTTTAAGAAACTGGATTTTGTTTTTATTTTTATTATTATTATTATTTTATTTTTTTAATTTTTTGTCATTTGTGGATGACATTTGGTTGCAGGTGAAGAAGTATGATCGAAGTCCCGCGAGGAGTCGGAGTAGAAGCCGAAGCCGAAGCAGAAGCCGAAGCCGTAGTAGAAGCCAGAGCCGAAGTCCTAGACGAAATAGGAGGTACTAGCCTTTTCTGTTTTACTATTATCACGCTCATGGGTTGCATATTGTGATTTGTAATGTTTTCTCGTACCCTGCAGCAAGTCAGCAGAACGATCTGTTTCTAGATCAGTTTCAAGATCAAGATCTCCAACCCCTGTTAAATCTTCAAGGTACATGTGACCTCTCCGTGTATGTGTTATTCCCCAAGTTGGATTTGCTTCAGAAATGACGTTTGACAATTTTTTTTCTTTCTAAAATATGCAGACCGCGTTCGAAATCAAGATCTGGATCACCACCACCACGTGAGGTACGTAACTTCTGGTTTCAATGCTTGATAAACCGGTGACTTCTTATTAATCCATTTATACTTAACTCGCCTAGTGGTCAAAGAGGATTTTGGGGTGCTAAAGGTAATGGTTCAATCAATGGTCCACCTACCTTTCCTACGGGTCTCTTTGACGTCCAAATGTTGTAGGGTCAGACTGTATATCCAGTGACATTAGTCGAGGTGTGTGCTAGCTGGCCTGCACAGTCACGGATTTCAAAAAAAAGAAAAAAAATCCATTTATGCTCTTGGTATAGAAAGCTCTATTTGATTGGATGATGCGTAAATTGATATTAAAAAATAACCTTTGGGTGAGGTGTAGAATGAGCGTGTTCGTTTCCTTGATGTTCGTGAGTGTTAGGTCGAGGGCCAGCACACCCGATTTGTCCCCACCTTACAATATTTGGTTGTCAAGCAAACTGGTAGGAAATTAATTCTTGGGTAGGTGACCATCATAAATTAAACTCATAATTTTTTAGATCCTTAAGGCCTTCTTTGACTATTAAGCCAACTATAATGGTTATCTCATTCTCTAATTATAAATTTGATCACTAAAAATCTAAATGCCATTTCGATCTGTGATTAAAAGCTCACTAGATAGTTTGAATTAAGTGAGAATAATGAAAATACATGCCGTGTTCGGTTGGGTATACTATGTAATGAGACTAGTGATCTGATTTCTAAGTTTGAAACAATATCATAAATGAATAAGTAATTTTTTTTTTTTTGATAATCAGAATTGGAACTTTTACCCACTATATACTAGGGAGACAACATAAAAACTCACTCGTGAATTTTGAACCACAAAGAATATATTTATTAAGCTTGTAATTACAGAAAATATTGAAGGGTTGTTTTAAGTATTAAATTAAGAGAACAATTTGGGTGTGCACCCAAACCATGATGTTGCATACACATATTTATTTATTTTTTTTTTTAAAAAAAAGGGCTGAGAAGGCGACACATATGTTGATATGGCTGCACCCAAATTGCACTATTAAATTAAAGCAATAACTTGTCTATGGCTTATATAAATAGCACTAACAGAAGATAAAATCTCTTTTTCAGGACAAGAAGGCAGCAAATGAGGCAGAGCAATGATTATAATCCACATGAAATGGTTGTTTTAGTATCTTGAGAATACAACATTCTGTTTGATTTCATTTTATTTTAGGACCTATGCAGACTGTTTGTCATGAATTGAGTTGTATGGATATCTCTTAAAAATCCTTTGCAGACATTTTTAGATATTTTCATGTATTAAGTTATTAGCACAGTGGTTTTGGATTTTGGAATCAAGATTAAATACTCTGATTAGAAATTTGAGATGTTTTGTTTCCTTGTTTGGAACATCTAAAATGGATGTAATTGAAACATTTTGTTTGTGGAATTTGATCACTAGTTTGGAATTTTGTCAAGGATTTTGAATTACTTAAAGATTTTTGCAATAAAGGGTAACAAGGGAAATTTAAAACATGTTCAAGACTTATGTCGAACACTTCATTATTTTATTTAACGACTTTAATGAATTTTAACTAATAATTGTCCCTTGAGCATGAAAAAGTGTCTGAAACAAATACTATAGCAATAAATAATGGTGAAAATTGCACGAACAACAGATTTTTGTAAATACATTCTTAAACTTTTGATCTGTTTGTTTAAAAAAAAACTATGATTTGTTCAATTAACTTCTTGAATTTTGTCAAGTATTACACATTAAAATTTTAAGTATTATCAATATAATAAATGACTTGTTACAACTACAGATGAAGTGATTGCCATTAAATTGATCAAATACTGTTGTGCTGGGACATTAAACATCAACTATTGAAGTTCGAATCAAGTCATAAATAAGCATATACAATTTTATGAAAACAAAATATGCTATATTTTTCTAGAGTTCAACGATATATGCAATATAAGAAATTAAATTTTGTGACAAAAAAAAAAGAAAAAAATTTAATTTCAAATATAATTAATATATGTTAATCCAAGTTGCAAAAATAGAAACTTACCTATTCATCAAAATACTAAGAGATATCAATAGTGTCGCAATTAAATCCTTATATCTAATTCAAGTAAGTTATGAAAGGTTAAAATTGTCATTTAAGAAAATGGTCTCTACCATTCAAGTTCCCCTTCTTCTTCAATCTCCATTTTTTTTTTTTTTTTTCATTTTCCCAAATTAATATTTGTTAAATTTTAACCTAACAAAATTTTAAATTTGGAAGCATAAGGTTCGAATTTCCGTCTAGATTTCGGTGTGTCCGAGTGAAACTGCTTCGAATTGTTTGACATTCGGATGAAGAGACGTTGTGGGGAAGGGGAGAAGACGAAGAGAAGAGGGAAGGGAAGGGAAGAGGAAGAATGAAATGGTGGCGGATTAGTTGAATTGCACCAACAAACCACATGTACTAAAACAAGGTCAAGTTGCAAGGCTAATGTGATGCTCATTGTATGTGGAGATGGTGGAGTTGTGGTATTTTTCAAATAAATGTTTAAACTTCAGTTGTGAGAAAGAACTTGCTTTGACAGATTGTATGGTACGAAGCACAATAGCTATTAGATGATATGGAGTTCCACTTCAAAACCAATTAGAAATGAGATGAGTATCTTTTGGGTTCATTAATTTGGAATCGGATTTGAATTTCATTTTATTGAAATTATACTTGTTTGAGTTTTATGGGCTCTGATACCATATTTAGATGATATGAGGTTCCACCTCAATACTAATTGACTATGAGGGAAGTAACTTATATCTCTTTTATATTGTTATGAGGTCTCCACTCTTTCCGATGTGAGATCCTCTTAACAATAGCAGCCGTGGATGCAATTTTTTTCGTTGCAGTTGCCCGATAGGAGGAGAAGAAGAAAAAGGACAAATTGTTAGGTTAAAATTTTGAGATTTTGTTAGGTTAAAATTTATAAAAAAATTAATTTGGGAAAAATGAAATTAAAAAATGGAGATCGAAGAAGAAGGAGAAGTTGAAAAGTAGAGACCATTTTTTTAAAAAAATGACAAATTTAACCTTTTAACTTACTTAAATTAGATATAATGGTTTAATTGCAACACTATTGATACTTAATGGATGTAATCAATCCAATTATAAGTTCGTTTAGAGGTGGTTTGTGTAATTTTTCTAAATACTTAACTAAACAATGAATTAATTTTGATTACTTTTGTGGTCTTGAATGTTGCTGAAACAAAATTCATTACTAGAATGTATACCAAAAAAAAATCTTTACACATCTCAACATTGTTCAATATTCATTCTAATCATATCAGTTCAAGACTCGTTTCACGGCCTCTGGCTTCTTCCTTATTCGTCACAAAACATAATTACAATTATCATTCATGATCATTTTCTTGTCCAAGCTATACTCATGCATAATCCATTTACCATAATGTTTTGGCATTTGAAGATTCTTGTACCTTTAATAATAAACGAATCATATAATTATTTTCAAATAAAGAATGATGCTCGTACCTTAAGTGCCTACACTGGCCAACAATTAGACCATTGCTGTTGATAAAATGAATTGGGGTGGGTGCGATCTCAAGGCTACAAGTGCTCGAGCCAACCTTGCGGTTTATAGGAGCCGATATTTGTCCAGAATAGGTGGTGGATATCTTCGATTGAGTGAAAAATAAAGATCTTTACCATCAACACCGTGACAATTTCTCCATATTTCCTGTTATGATTGTTTACACGAATAGAGCAGAGTCGCAGTTAAAAGAGATTGAGAATAACAATAAAATGAAGAAGAAGAGAAAGATCGACACAATGATTTTACGTGAAAAACCCTTAAACAAATTAGAGTAAAAACCACGGACAAGGATAGAAGAAGTTTATTACAAAAATAGGAGTTACAACTTTCTCTCTTACAACAACCTTACTTACAAGGAGAAACACTCTCTATTTTTTTCTCACAACCTCACTTACTTTAGAAGTGGGATGTCTTGGATGACTTTGGGATGGTTTGCCAACTAATGACATCACCTATTTATACTACTCATAAACTTGGGCTCCAAGTATGATCCAATGGTTCACATTTTTTCAAGTAAATCATGTGGCCATGATTTTGCCACAACTTCACTTTGGATAAGAATTAGTAAATAATAAGTTCTAGAATTTTCTTGGCCATCTAGCATAAATGGGTGGGTTCTAGAGTTTTCTTTTGGATTTTGATCTTCTTTGGGCCTAAATTCATTTTTTGGGCCATAATACTTAACATTTCCCACGGCTCGACGACACCGTAGAGATCGCAGTCGAGGACAGTGCCTTCAGAATAAGGCAGCCCATGAACCTTGCTAAATAGGATACTGTTCTACTAAACTCTGATCAGTTGGCTTGAAGTGAATCCCCACACATTTATGTATGTTTGGTGGTAACTTTAAAAAATAGCCATTGTTGAAGATGAAGAAATTAAAGGGATGAGTTTCTTGCTTCTTGAAATTAGGATTTTGCAGATGATTTCTTGCACAACTTTAATTTTGAATTCAGTTGGTGAACTCTTATATATGCTTTAAACTCTCTTTATTATTTTAAAAATACTGTATTAATTTTTTAAATGATTTGTTATAATATGAAGGTTGTGTTTAAAAATGCAAAATCGAAGATACAATTTGATGTAATTTTTTTACCTGATAAACGAATTTGACTATTTCAAAATTAATATCTATTATTTGAACATTTACATTTTATTATTTATCTGTATTTGTTGTTATAAAACTTAAACGGCCTAGAGGTTAAATTTCAACTTCCACAATTTTTTTAATCATCATGACCATTTAATTTCAGTATATTATGCCAGTTTTCTTTTAATTATAATCTTGATTAAATGAAGTTTTTTAGAAGTTCTTAATTGAATTATAGATTCTTTCAAAAGTGATAGCAAAAAGTATCTAAAAGAGGTAACCTAGTAATTATAAATTTATATGTCCAATTACTTCCCTTAAATACGGTTGAATAATTAAAAAAAAAAAAATTAGTAATATATATATATTATTATTCGGAAGCTTGTCTACCATTTTAAGGAGTTAACCTTTTAGTGATGAGGATTCAAATATAATTCTTATTCCATTCAATTATAATTATTTCTAGAAATAATTATGTCTTAGAAATATTGTAGACTTAGAATCTAGCCCAACTTACCTATGAATATAAATTCTTAATACCTACGAGATTAAATCAATAAAAATAGAGCTTTAATAGTATATTTTACAACTTAATATAATAAATATGTTACATGTTCAAATTTCTCATTAATGTTGTTAAATTTTTTTAAAAAAAATCTATGAGATTATAGTTAATTATTAATCTCTTATTATACTATGCCAACGAAAAGAGATGTCTGGCACCATCTTGTATAATCTTCAATATTTGGTTGCCTCTCATATTATTTGAGAGCAATAGTTCACATGAAATTTATATGCTTGAGTTCGATAACATATAACATATGAGATTTAATAGTTTCAATTTCCCAAAACAGTGCAATAAAATTGTAAGCTTATAATTTATACCTCTCATGAAAAATCCTTACTAAACAATCAACTATTTTAATACTTTTGTGGTCTGGTATATTTTGTAGTCGGACAAAAAAATTCATGCATCAGAAATTCAATATACTAAAATGTAAACTAAAAATTAGATTTATGATACAAAATTGTTCATTGTTGAACACAGATTCAATAACTCTTTTCTTTTCGGATTGAATCATAGAAATCATATCCTTTATGTTTTTCTTTTAGGTCTATCGACACAAAACATAATTCGGATATAGACAACTATATTCTTTATGAGCATATTTTCGTGCAAAATATACTCGTGCATGATCCATTCACCATGGTGTTCTGACATTTGAGGATTCTCGTACCTTAGACACCTACATTGGACAACAATTCAATCATCCTTTTCGGTAGAAGAGATCGCGGTTGCAGAATTTTCAGCGCTCCAAGTGCCCGAGCTAGCCTTGCGGTTTATATGAGCCGAAAATTGTCCAAATTTAGTGATAGATCTCTTCAATTGAGTGAAAAAAATAATAAAGATCTTTGCCATCAACACCCTTATACCGTCTCCATATATCCTTGACTCGACGGCGCCGTAGAGATCGCAGTCGGGTACGATGGCTCGATAATATGATAGGCCATGGACCTTGTTGAACAGATACTTTTTCTACCAAAATTTAATCTGTTGGCCTGAAGTGAAGCCCTACATATTTATCAATGTTTGCTAGTAACTCCAAAACTGGAGTAGCCCTTTTTGAAGATGAAGGAGATAATGAGTTTCTTGCTTTTTCTTCAAAAGGGTTTTTAGATGAGTTTTTGTTAAGTTTAATTTATGATATTGTAAAGCTTTTTGTAGAGTTTGAAATCCGAAAAATGTTTTTTTTTTTTTAAAAAAACTGATGTCCATATTATTTTAAAATATACTTCAAAGATTTAGTTTATTTTGAATATTGTAAGATATATTTAATAGGATTTTGAATAGAATTAGATTGACCATTTGGTCATTTTTATCATATTCAAAATTATATCAAATATATCTTTAACCATTAAAAAATAAGCCAATAAAAGCAGAGCTCTAATGACATGTTGTATAATCTAGTAATCATGATCTTATAGGTTTTAATCTCTCATCTCATTTGATAACTATTTTGTTTTTAGTTTTTCAAATTTAACCCTACAACAATTATCTTATTATATGATTTTTCTTGTTTGGATATCTATATCTTATGTATATTTGTAGAAACCAAACCAAAATTTGAAAGAAAAAAAAAAAACTTCCAAAAGTTTGTTTTATTTTTAAAATTTGGTTAACATTCGCGAACTTCTGAAAAATGAATACATCATAAGAAAAATGAAACACATCGTAAAAAATTTGAGTAAAAATAAACTTAAATTTCAAAAACAAAAAACTAAATAATTATCAAATAAGACATTAGTAATTAAGGAAGTTACATGTTAAAAATAAACTTAAGAAAGAACTGATGAAGTTTTTCGAGTAGAGTTCAAAACTAAAGTAAAATGTTTGAAATTCAAATGGCTCAAATGGGAAATATATTAACTTGATGTATCTAACAAACAATAATTGACTTCATATAAATTATGGTCGATTCATAGGTTTTCTTTCTTTTGGCATCATTTAATTCAAAGGTTGAAGAGATTTTATGCATCTAAGTTATGTACTATTTAAACTAAATCTGACCCATTGTTCATTTTTCCTCCTTTATGTTCTTCACAACTTTTTTTTTCTTCTAAATAGTGTCTTTCAATGACATGTTTTCAATACTGTTTCTCACTATTTGAAAAAATATGAGCCACCATTTTAGGTCCAAGACACTTTTTATTACTACTAACTGAGCTACATCCTTCATAGTTAAATGAGGACGGCTCCGAATCACACATCCAATTGCTTCGATTATCTTTCATTTCTTATGGAGCTTCGATAGAAGGATTCATTCATTTTCTAACACAATGCAGTCAACTCCATTTATTAGAACAACCGTAAAATCAAGGGTTTTTTTTTCGCGGAGATCACGACAGGGATTCTGAGGGAAATCAGCGGGGGAATCGAGTTTACCATGCGAATTTCTTCCCATTAATTTTTTTTTTCCTTTTTTCTGTATAGAAATATTTTATAATAATTTTAAATCATTAATTTTTATGGGAAAATGTCAACTATATATTTAATTATCAAAGAAATATACTTATTTCAATAAAAACTTCAACCAACAAAAAGATAAAATGTGTAAAAAAGGAGAAAAAAATAATAATTTTAAAACATAATAAAAAAGAAAATGTAAATTAACTATTAGGAAATGAAGAATACATTCCCAGTGTAGCATATAATAGAATTTTTTTCCTCCACTCAAACCTTCATTTTCCACCCACACGTTAGGAGTGGATTTAGGGCGACCTGACCCTACGAGGAAAATAAACATCTTTAATCAAAGAAGCACATGTTTTTTTTTTTTTTTGGTGTAGTTGAGCTATCAATCTTGAACTTGAACGAGAGACTTACCTATGAAGTAAATTCTTGCATCTACAATCCAATCAATTAATAGAGAATAAATCAATTTCTTTCAAGAAGCCATCCAGCCTTTTCAAATGTTGCATACAACTCTCTCTAATATGCTTCTTACCCTACATTTTTTTTGCCATGACAAGTTTTTAAGAAATAATTTTGATGAGAAGAAAAAAAAAAGCATTAAGAAACCCTTATAACCTAAATTTTCATACTTTAAGATCATTTTTCAAACCACCTCTCAAATTCACTAAATCAAAAGTGTTCATAATAATTGAGAGTTCGTAAAACAAATGACTTATTTATTAACCAAATATTCATCAAAATTATTTGACAAACAAAGTTGTCCCACATTACTGAGTTAAGAGAAAGATTTTGGGTGTATAAGAAGGGGATAGCACCTCGGTTAAAATGAGGTTTTGTCCTGAAGACTAATGTCAAAAGTGGACATTATATATCATATTAATGGAGAGGTATTTGGATGTTCCTTGTCCCTAACAAGTGGTATCAAAATTCAATTTTTGACTTAGCGATATTGGGATCAAGACTTTCAATGTAGAACAAAAAGACCAACCTCGTTGGTTTGAGGGTACTTTGTTCTCAAGGAGATCTCCTTGTTACATACAAATTTGATAAAGATTCAAAAGACTTGAGATGTATTTTGTTTGAGGAGAGGATTGTTAAGTAAATACAATATCTTACAAAATCATGAGGGCTTATGATCAAAATATGTAGATATTCATTGTCTCCAACAAATGGTATCATAGCTCAGCTCTTGACTTAGCGTTGTTGGTGATCAAGACTTTCGACGTAGTTGAGTTTTGAATGATTACCAAAAATAAAGGTATGAAAAGTAATTTCCAAAGAAAACAATATCAATTAGCAAACAAAAAAAAAAAGAAAAAGAAAAGACACATCTCAATATTATGCTATCTCAATCAACAGGGTTAAATAGATATTTTATTTTATCTATAAAAAAAAAAAAAAAGGAGAATAGATATTTTTAAAACCATTGTGGAATTAGTGGTGGAAGTTATATCTACGGTTCAAAAAATGAAAAGATATAGTCAAAAAGAAACGAAGGGCAAATTTGGAATTATTTTTCAAAATGAATGGATGGCAATGGGAAATCGAATCCCAAGAAATTATCATACGACTTTACAACAAAACCCCACTCACAGCCACTAGTTTCGTTATTTATTTATATATATTTTGAATTTTATCCAAAAAAAATCTTCCCCTCAAAAAATAAAAAATCTTTTTCTGTTTCCTAAGCTCACCATGTTGCATTTTTTGTATTTTACATCCTCCAATCCCTACCCGCCACGTCAACCCCGTAAATAAATATCTTCCACGTAGGCCCCACTCAAAATTCTTTTTCTAATTTGAAAAAAAAGAAAATGAATTAATTCGCGCGTAATAAACCACCGCCACAAAAACTTAACCATTCGGACTTTTGTCTCTTACCACGCAAACCCGCTGACGTGTCAATATTGGCCTCTCTTTCAGATATTTTTTGGAGTTCTAATCTCAACCGTCCGATTTCTGACGGTTAAACTCTCTCTCCTTATCTTCACCGTTGGATCTCAACTCAATTTGCAGCTGATTTTTTTTTTTTTTTTTTGTAGATATTCTTTATTTCATTTCGTTTTACATAAAAAGAAGCAAAAACGAATGAGATTTTCAGCCATTGTTTTCTTCTTCTTCTTCTTCTTCTTCTTCAAATTCTCTCTTCGTTTTTGATTTTGACGACTGTGAAAATGGGTGAGGCTGTGGCGATCAGTTCGGAGGATGTTGATTATGTTCGGACGGCAGAGATCGACGATCCGGCTGCAGAGGCGGAGAGCACGGCGGCCGGAGTTGGGATTAAGTGGGAGCGATTTTTGCCCAAAATGATGATTAGGGTTTTGCTCGTTGAAGCCGATGATTCCACCAGGCAGATTATCACTGCCCTTCTTCGCAAGTGCTGTTACCGAGGTTTCTTTCTTTGCACGATTTCCCATTTTCCCCCTTCAATTTTTTTTTTTTTTTTTTTTTTTTCAATTCTGCTTTAGTTCTTTCGTTTTTCATCTTGGTTTTTTCTTAATTCTTCCTGTTTTATTGCTCTGTAGCTACTATCATTAATGTATTGTTAGTAATGAGTCTTTTAGTTTACTCCAAACCCGGTCTCTAACTTTATGAAAATGTTAAATTATTCTCTATCCTAGCAGCTTCGAAATTCGTGGACGGAAATTGGTTCGTTTGTGCTCGATTTCTTCTAGATGGTCTATATTTTTACAGCTTTATAACCAACCCATGTTAGTTTTTTTCTTGATATGTGTGAGTGTCTGCCCAGTTTCCGTGCATCTCTATAATATTTGTATGTCAAGAAAATTTATAGTAAATTAATTAACAGTCTATAACCTTTTGGTTTCTTAAGCTGCTTTTGGTTCAACCCATCTTTGGTTTTGTGTGTGTCCTTTTTCTTTCCTTGGAACTTGAAACTGTTAAGGGGTGTATATTTACTGTATTTAAGGAGGATTTAAGTTGAGGAATTATATTGAGGAATTATTTTGAGTAATTAAAAATTGAGAGTTGAAATAAAAAACTCGTTTGAATGTGGTTTTTGTGTAAAGAAGTTAGATTCAAATCTTGTTAGGATGTAGATTTAAAATAAATAGTTATTTTGAGTAGTTAAAAAATAAATTATTAAAAATGAGTTATTTTAATTGATTTGAAATGAATGATTAAAAATGAGTGGTTAGAAATGATTGAGTAGTTATAA
>JBBMKA010000030.1:8984217-8994980 GCA_037833695.1 Sechiopsis laciniata | reverse complement strand
TTTAATTCATTTTGTTGTTTTGATGTGTAAGTATCTGAGAAAGGCACACTTAAGAAACCAAAAGTTGATGCCCGTTTGATAATCATTTGGATTTTTATTTTTAGTTTTTGAAATTTAAGCCCATTCTTTCTCAAAATTTCTATCATGTGTTTTACCTTTCCTACTATGTATCTATCTTTTCTTAAAAAGATATGTGAATGCTAACCAACTTTAAAAAATAAAAACAAGTTTTTGGAAACTACTTTTTTTTTGTTTTTAAATTTTGGTTTAGTTCTTACAAATATAGGTAAATCAATATAGAAATTAAGAAAAATAAATTTAAAAAAAAAACCCAAATATTTATCTATAGAACCTAAAATATTTGGTCTTAAATTTATCATTTTGACAACTCAAAATGTTTACTTGGTTTTAATTTGTACTAAGCTCCTTTAGCCATAAATTTTAATTTTTGTATACAAGGTTGTGGACACTTAAAATTTTGTGTCCAATGTTCCTGCTTATTTATATATTTTTTAAAAAAATTAATTGATAATATAATCTTGAGTTTATGTATGAAATCTTTAAATTTTGTTTCGAATAGTGTGAATCTAAATATTTTTAATTAAAAAAAATGTATTTGTGAAACTTATGGAATTAAGTTATACCAATCTTAAATTTGTATTTTTTAAAAAATAAAACTATCTTGACTTTCATTTATATTTTGCTTTCAATACTCCCACCTTTCAATAGTACATCACTCCAATTTAATTAGATTAATTTTTTTCTAAATGGTTAACAAAACCACTAATATGAAATATAGTTTAATAACCAAAATCTTATAAGTTCAAATCACCTAAATATTGTTGAATAATTTTTTTTTTCTTCTAAATATAATTAATTAGTTAATAAGTTTGACTTTTTAAAATAATACAGTTTAATATTTTTTTGTATAGACCAGTCAGTCATCTACACGTGTCTGGCTGTTTCCACATCTTTATTTTGCATGGTGGCATGTCCTGATGAGTGAACCTTCTGCTTTTCTGATAAATTTAATATTAATATTAATAAACTTAGGTTTAGTGATGTATATAATTTTAATATAAGCAAATAAAAAATGTGAAAATATTTATAAACTTTATAGAAAATTATGGTGATTTTTTTTTTTTTTTTTTTTTTTAAGAAATCAGTAGAAAAAAACTCAATAAGGACCGATTTTAATTTTTAAATAAAATTGAACATTTTTAATACAAGCAAAGACAAATTTAGTCCAGGAAATTTAAAAAATATTTCGATAACAATTAATTTCTTGTATTCATGATTAAAACACAATGGAAAAAACGAATGGTGGATGGCAAGTGTCGCTAGAATCCCAAAAAACTAAATATAAGATTTTTTTTTTTTTTTTTTTTTTAAAAACCCTAATTATAAGATTTGTCGTGAACAAGAATAATATCTTAATCAAACAAAAAGTCTGTGTCCTATAATGAGTTCTAATTCCCAATCTATGATTATTGAATTAAATTAATAATATTATTTTTATTAGGGGGTTTACATGAATAGCAAAAAAAATAAAAAAGATACCATCAATAACACTTTTTAAAAAATATTTATATATATAACAGAAAAATAAGGTGATCTATGTAAAATGATTAAAATGTACATGCAACAATTATTTGTAGTCGCTACGATGCAATACATGGAAGCTTACTATTCATACATAAATGATACAATTTTTGTTAAATCAATCACTTAATTAGTAATTTCATCATTAACAAATAAATAACTAACTTCCAAAAAATTGATTTAATTATAAACTATTTTTTTTAGATTACAATAATTGGGGGTGGGGATATGAACCCAAGATCTTTTAGTCATTATGTATAAACTAATGTTGCTGAGCAACTGTTCTCGTTGGCAACAATTAGAAACTAAAATGACCATTTTTTAAATTTTATCCAAACATAGAAACTAACTTATAATTTTTAAAATTATAAGTTTATGGATTAAAATTTAATTTTTGAAATCATGAGGGGGGTGTTTGTTTACCATATTTAAGAAGGATTTAGATTGAGTATTTACTAACTCCTCTTTGAAAAATTACATCCAAACGTTTTTTTGTAACTCCTCATTTTTACTATTAAAAATAACTCTTCATTTCTAACCACTCATTTATAATCATTCATTTATAACTATTCATTTATAATCTTTCAAAATAATTCATTTTTAATAATTATTTTATTAACCACTCAAAATAACTACTCATTTTAAGAATACATCAATTTTTTCTTTTTACTAAAACTACTCTACAAAAAAAAAAAAATCACATACAAATAAAATTTTACTTACATTTCTCAATTTCTAGCTACTTCAACTAACTCTGGTAAAAACAATTCATCCAAACATCTCAAAAAAAAAAAAAAAAAAAAATGAGTACTTAATTTTAAACTAATCATAATTTTTTTTAAAATTTTATTGGATTAGAATGCAAGTTTTCTCCCTTCTCCACCAAAACGCACCCACAGCCACTCATTTCGTTTACAGCTATTATTATTATTATTATTTTATTTTATCACCTCAAATAAAAATAATAATAAAAGATCTATCCTTGTTTCCCTCTGGCTCAACATGCCACGTTTCGATCTCTGAGTCGTCTATATTTTCCTCCCCCAATCAAAATTTGCCACGTCACCACCATTCCAAATATCTTCCCAGTGGGCCCGCCTTCTTAATATCCTCCCACGTGGAGGCCCACTCAAAAGTATCTCCATTTCTTTATCTAAATTTCCATAAATATTAAAATACGAAATAATCCGCTCCACCACGCCTAATAAACCATCGCCACAAAACCAGCTGACGTGTAATATGCCGACGTGTCATTAGTGGGCCCGACTTTACTCTCTATCCGATATTTTGCTCTTCCATTCTCCTCAGCCGTCCGATCCACGGCGTGTAAGTCCCCAATCCTTCTATCCACCGTCCGATTCTCACTCAAGTTGCAGCTGATATTTTTTTCAGATATTTTTTTTTCCTTTTCTTTTGTTTGCAGAAAACAAAGCAAACGGATTAGATTTTTCAGTTTCTTCTTCTTCTTCTTCCTCAACACTCTGTTTTTTTTCTTTTGGTTCTGATTTCGCCGGCGCCGGATTTGAAATGAGCTCCGGCGATGTGGAGGTTGATTATCCGGCGGCGGAGACTGGCGATTTGGCGGGGGAGACGGTGAGTATGGGCGCTCGTAAACCTAACGGTGATGGCGGTTCGAGTAGGGCTGGGATTGGGATTAAGTGTGAGCGGTTTTTGCCCAAGATGATTCTTAGGGTTTTGGTTGTTGAAGCCGATGATTCCACCAGGCAGATTATCACCGCCCTTCTTCGCAAGTGCTGCTATCGAGGTTTCGTTTCTTTTCTTTTTTTCCCCTAATTTCTTAATGTCCTCTTTCAATTTCTCAATTCTGCGTTCGTTATTTTTTCTATTCGATCTCTGTTCTTCCAATTTTGTTACTCTGTGCTATTGAATTTCGTGGGATTATGAGGTTTCTTTTCTTTTTCTTACCCTTAATTTCCCAATTTTCTCTTTCAATTTCTCCATTCTTCTTTTATCTATTCGTTCAGTTTTTCCTATTTTGTTACTCTATGCTATCGAATTTTGTGGGATTGTTTGTGATTTGTCTGTAAATTTACTCCATAACTGTATTTCTTCTGCTTTTGTTCTGCAACTCCTAACTTTTTGAACCCTCCCTGTTTGTTAGAATATATAATCCATTTGATCTCTCAAATTGGTTGTGTTATTTCTATTTTCAATTATTGACTTGTTTTTTACCAAATCTATGTTGGTCATTTAGCTAAGATTAAATTACTGATGGTTTGGTTGACATCAAGATGTTGTAGGATCAAACCGTATATCGCTCAAGAATAGTATAGGTGCCATGTTCTCGATGATGGATACTCAATATGAAAAAAAATAGAATTCTTCTTAACTTTCTATTTTTGCAACTTTGCAACCATCCCAAGGGGTAGCACAGTGGTGGAAGGCTTGGGTTTTGAAGGTATATTCCCTTCAAGGTCCCAAGTTCAAGACTGACCCGTGACAATAATTTGTAGACAACTCCCGCTGCCTGGCCTAGATTTTCATTTTCTCTTATATATTTGAAAGTATGGAGTTTTTTTTTCAACTAAAGAATATTTTGGTTTTTTTTGTTTAAGCAGTTGTTGCTGTTCCTGATGGCTTGAAAGCATGGGAGATTCTAAAAGAAAGGCCTCATAGTGTAGATCTTATATTGGCGGAAGTTGAATTGCCATCTATATCTGGATTTTCTCTGCTATCTCTAATTATGGAGCACAAGACTTGCAAAAATATTCCTGTTATAAGTATGTTTCTGAATAGACTTATGGATAGGAATTTGCATTTCTGAGATTTGCTTTTTTGTTAAGCAATAACTAGTTCTAATTACTAGGCATATTTTACTTCATGCAGTGATGTCGTCGGAAGATTCGATCAGCACTGTTTTTAAATGCATGCTGAAAGGTGCAGCTGACTATCTTGTCAAGCCCTTAAGGAGAAATGAGCTGAAGAATCTGTGGCAACATGTTTTGAGAAGACAAGCAGTATGCTAGTCCTGATTCTCTGACCATAAATATATCTTTAATGTGAACTATGAATTGCAGAAATCTAATTGCTTATGATCAATTTTGATTTCAGTCATCCAATGTGAGAACTGACATTGAAGAAAAGGTTGAAGTCACTTCAGAAAATGAGACTGCAAGTAACCACTCCACTGATTATGTTGCTGGAGTTCAGAGGAATAACAAAAACATTGAAAAAGGGAGTGATACTCAGGTTAGAACGGATCTATGAATGGTGGAACAAACGTAGGACTTTACATTTTCCTTTATTTTGTTCAGCAAGATGCAATTTGGGTATTAAATTATGTCGCCAAATTCTTATGTATGCAACTAGTCGTTTGATTTAGTTAATGTTATAACATGCAAAACCAGAATTATTCTGATTCCCAAGTTAGATTTAGGCCTTTGAACGTGCTTTGATGTTCTTGGTATTTCTTTCAAAATGGGTAGCCCTGAATTCTTATTATAGTGAAATCTGCGTGAAAGTACCTGGAGAATTCAAATATTTAACAAATTCTCACCAGTTTTAGAAGGAATCTTTCAATTTTTATTCTAGCCAAATACTAATGTTTACATTTCCCTTGTAGAGCTCTTGTACGAGGGTAGATTTCGAGGCTGGAACTAAGATAAAGGAAAGTTCACAGCCTAGGCAGGGAAAAGCTTCTTCCTATGACTTCAAGCTACAGAAAGATGAACGTCACACCAATTTGAGTGAGAGATTTGTTATGCATGAAAATGAATCTAGAGGTAGCACATATTTATTTATTCGGTTGCTGTGGTTTCGTATAATCCTTTTTTCCTTTTTGCAGAATCTAACTTTTATAAATGTTCCGTTCGTATTGTATTAGGAATGGCAACGAGTTGTTATGTCAATGGTGATTTACCAATTACACTTAGCATGGGTCTTGAGCCAATCAATGATGGGAGAAGTCCTAATACTGCTAGTGAAGCTGGTGATATTAAGGATTTGCTTGTCAATCCATCAAGAAATGCAACTGCATTGAATCATGCCTGTACCAAATATTCTGATAGCTACCGAAGAAGTTCTCCTACCACGGATGCTACCACAAACAATTTTAGCTCTGCTCTTCATTTGGATCTTTCCTTGAGAAGATGTCAACCTAATGATTTTGAGGACCGTGCCGCAGAAGGACGGACTACCCTCAAACATTCCAGTGCTTCAGCTTTTACCAGGTGTGATTTCTCTTTAGTTGTGATTTTTGGCCTTTCATTTGTGTTTCTGCATGTGTAAGATTTTTTTGTTTTTTTTGAGTTCTACGACATGTGTTGGGGTTTTGAATCCATGGCCTCCTGTATTATAAGTACATATTTTATGCCCAATTCAATCTAATAGGCATTATCCCTTTGAATTTGAAAATGAATGTTTTCTTGTGCTTGGCAGAGAAACGCAAAGAGTTCGAAATTAAACATCGATCCTTCTAGGGAATAATAAGCTAAAACCTATTCATCTAATCTTGTTTCTTATTTTACTGTTATTTTACTCTTTGGACCAAAAAAAAAAAAAAAATCATTATTGCCTCAATTTGGTTAGTTATGGGAGAAGAGGATATTGATAGATCATTATTTTGGTGTTTTAATATCAGAACTACAGTGTTCGTTTTCTTTCTATTTACCGAGTCTTTGTGTGGTGATCGTGCAGATACACTTTCAGGCCATTGCAAACAGTTCAAGCAAAATCAAGCAGTATCTGTGATGAACAAAAGGAATTTGGAAGCAATCCCGATCATTTTGGAATTATCGCTGCTACTTCTACCTCTAATGCCATTAATCCTGCGAAAAGCCTGCAGAAGAGTAATACTTCTATGCCTCCGATAACCAGTCAATCTACTCACTCTGAAGTTGCAGATACAGTGAAAGATTTGATGTCTAATAATCAATCCCCGGGCTACAGCTCTTTACTCTCTCCCAACTTGTGCGCACAACGTGGTACGCCATCGTATCCGTGTCCAACTTTAGTCACACATCCGGAACACGTCGTCGCAAATCAGACGGTTTATCCCTTTAACCTTGAGAATCATAATTTGGAGCGATTTCTGAACCAGCATCATACCACCAACATAAGCAATCTAGCAAGCCGACAGATAGAAAACTCAGGGCAAGAGTTGGAATGTGCAGGAAATCAAGGCCGTGTATCACTTACCACTGATCAAAGTGCAACTCACATTCGAAGTATGGGATATCCGAGCACGTGTGGAAGTAATAGCAACGTCGACCAAGTTGGCATTGCCGAAACACATGAGAGCAAAAACGAAGAAGCTTTGTTTTTTCAAGGAGGAGACTCTCACCGAAGCAGTCAAAGAGAAGCAGCTCTAACAAAGTTCCGACAGAAGCGAAAAGATCGATGTTATGAGAAAAAGGTAGGGAGATCGAGTTAATCTCACTGCAATATTTAGACTCGTTTGATAACCATTTTGTTTTTAAATTTTTTTTTTTGAAATTTAAGCCTAAAACAACTGTCTTGCCATATATTTTTTCTTACATGAATATCTACCTATATTCTTAGAAACCAAACCAAAATTTAGAGAAAAAAAAGTAAGCTTCCAAAACTTTATTTTTGTTTTTGAAATTTAGTTAGCATTCACATACTTTCTTAAGAAAAGATGGATACATGTAGGAAAGATAGAACACATTGTAGAAAATTGAGTAAAAACAAGTTAAAATTTCAAAAACAAAAAACAAAAAATCAAATGGTTATCAAACGAGACCTTAGTTTTTTTCATGGTGGCATTTTCTTATGGAAGGCTATTTCATTCAGGTGCGATACGAGAGCAGGAAAAAGCTGGCCGAGCAGCGTCCTCGAGTGAAGGGACAGTTCGTCCGTAGAGTATATACGGATTCATTGCCTGCAGAAACCAATGCCAATACATCCCAATAGTTAGCAGTTATTGCAAGTAAGCCCTTTGAATAAATTAGCTTAAACCTAAATTATTGCTGCCTTAATACTGATAGAAACTTAATAAAAACAAGAGTGTTGACTGTGGAAATTAGAGGAAGCATAAGCTGACTACTTCCAAGTGTCAGCACACACTTCTTCCATATTCATTTGATTTGCTCTACTTTCCAGGGTTCTCTATATCTTTTGTATAAGAGTTTGTGTAATTTTTAGAAATCTTATGAGGCACATTCTTTGTATTTAACGTGTAAAATACACATGTTCATTCCAACTTATGTACATTAGTTTGTTTTTTTTGGGAGTTTAGAATATACTTTGTCATGGAGTTTAGCTGAATTTATATAGAAGTTAAAGGAACCATTCTCGGTTGGTCTAATGTTCAGGAGGATTTTTTTTTTCTTTGATGACACGGAAACTCAGAGCTTTACTCTTCTATATTCGGGGTATCACTGATCCGTCCTTAGATTGTGGCATCGGAATACATCGTAGTGAAATTTGGGGTTACTTGGAAAATTGGTCTCCACATTTGTCTTGGATTTAACATGGGACCTTGAAGGGAGCACACCTCCAAAGTTCAGGCACTCGAGTATTGCACCGCTCCCAGGAAGACTTCAATTTATAGTGATCGCCTATCTAGAAAATTAATTTTTTATAGATTTTTTTGACACACCATTGTTGTTAGGTCAGACGGGCTGTCTCGTAAAAATAGTTGAAGTGTGCGTAAGCTGACCAAACCACTCACAGTAATAAAAAAAATATAGAAAAAGAAGTTGAATGACAAAGATCTAAACAAACTTTAGGGAAGCTACACTCATCAAAATATAATATCCGAAAGTACCAAGTATAAACGGTAACGAAAGTGCGTTTTTGCTGTTTTTATCATTAAGGTGCTTACTGTAAATACCATTAATAATATGTTGGCATAAAGTTTTAAATTTTGGTTGTCTCAAATTTTTCTTTTGGAAAAAAAAAGGGAAAAAAAAGAGATTGTTTAGTTTTTTGCATTTATTTAGCCATCAATTGTATAGTATTAAGTAAAGGAAAATTGCGTAAAACACCCTAAACCATGAAATTTACTACAATCACAAATTTGAACCTTTTATATTATTAAGTTTATAGAGTTGATTACAACCGTTAAGACAGTTCATGTTTCATGAGTTGATTAATCATAGTAAAAATTTAAAGATGCGATTGTAACAAACTTCTAACTTAAGGGTTGTTTGTACCATTTTCCTTATTAAGTATATGCTTAAGTTATGTTGTTTATGCAAGTTGTATAAAGTAGGTAGGGATGAGATATTTAATAAGAAAAGTTTTGGGGAGGATATATGTATTTAAAACCAAATTAAACTTTTACAACTTTTTTTTTCCTTGGTTGTTGCACAAATTATGCCCTAGAAAGCCATGAAACTATATTTGAAGTGATTAAGTAGTAATCGTTATCTAATATATAGTTTAGTAATAATCATTGTCTGTATTTGAAGTGCATATAATAATTAAAAAGTAATTTGTTTGGTGAAAAAGTTTGAGTGATAATGAATTATCGGACATAATAGTTATTGAATAGTTAAAGAAGATTGAGATGAAAAAATAATTATTGTTTATTATCCAATAATAATTATTAGTGGGCTAAATAAAAACATGCTATCTATTATCTTTCTTTCCACTATGTAGGAAGGGCTCAAAGAACCCCTTCTAGACTTTATGTCTTACGAACTTTCTCTCTAGTTACTCTTTCCTTTATTACGGTGTAGAATTTTTCATAATTAACTAGTGAAAACTCTTTTTTTATAAGGAAAATAAAAACTTTTTTATATATAGAAAACAATAAATAAAAATTAAAACCAGCATGTAACTATAAGTTAATAATAAATATTGATATCCAATTCAATATGAGCTACATTTTATTTTATTTTAACTTAAAAAAAATAAAATAAGAAAATAAAGAAAATAAAAATGTAGCACATATTAAGCTTAAGGGCTTTTGTATGTATATTATAAAATGGCTAAAATATTTCATGAATAGCACAATAATGAAAATATTTGCACATATAGCAAAAAATGTAAAGACTTCCATATTAATAGATTCTATTAATAAAGGCTGATA
The DNA here is from genome assembly GCA_037833695.1 of Sechiopsis laciniata. NCBI lineage: Eukaryota > Viridiplantae > Streptophyta > Magnoliopsida > Cucurbitales > Cucurbitaceae > Sechiopsis > Sechiopsis laciniata. The sequence continues at coordinate 8,985,361 of JBBMKA010000030.1, read as the reverse complement.
GAATCAATTACTAATAAATAAAGTAAATTGATAGACTTTTATTACATTCTATTAAGGGCTGATAGAATCAATTACTATAAAATTGATAGACTTTCATCACTAGAGAATGATAGATTCTATCAAAGTCTTCCATAAAAAAGGGTAAATAGAGATTTAAAAAAAATAAACAGAATTTGTTATAAACGAATTATTTTTAAAAAATTGCTATAATTGTAAACTGTGGTAAAAAAATTGTTATACAATGCAAATTCCCTTAAGCTTACATAAATGAGCATCATTATTTAGGTGATATGAACTAAATCCAAAATTTCATCAATAATATTTTAAAAGAATTAATATAAAAATAAATTTGGAGACTAAAATGGACATTTTGAAAATTTAAAAAAAAAAAAAAAAAAAAAAACAACTTAATAGTTAAGATAGATATAGATAGTTTTTTTTTTTTTTTTTTTTTTGGGAAATATTGGGTAGGTAATTAAATAGATAGCATTCCCATATTTTTCAGACGAATAATGATTAAGTTTATCTAAGTAGGTTGAATATTAGGATTCATTGAAAAAGATTGAAACTAAAAGCAGGAAATTATATTTAAGAGAACAGATAATTCTGTGGATTTAGTTTAGAAATATTATAACCAATGATTTTGTAACAAAAAGGCAGAGACATAAAATTTGTAAGGCTTAGGCTTCATGTGATGTGATGTGATGCCACCAAATTGCACTTCGATTTATATCTTTCACTCTTTCCTTTCCCACGTGCCTTTCTTAAATTCAATATTATTTTTATATATATATATATATTGTATTAAACTTATTATTACTATGAAATCAATTATTTCAAATAAAATGAACTGAAACCTATCTTTAAAATCAAGATTTTGTTGAAAGTACACTAACTAAATTAGCATAATTGAAAGTACATATATAAAAAATGATTAAAAAAAAAAAAGAATAAATCTTAAACTGTATTAATCAAAATGATATTTTGATCTTATATCTAATTTCTTACCCTTTTGTCTTTTACTTTCTAAACCCTAAAGTAAATAATATATATATATATATATATATATATATATATATATTTCCTTGGTAAATATTGTTTTTCTCTCTAGTGTAAAAAAAAAAAAAAAACAGCAATTAAAGGT
>JBBMKA010000030.1:8962166-8978802 GCA_037833695.1 Sechiopsis laciniata | reverse complement strand
TTTTTTTTCTTCTTAAAATGGAAATGCAGAGAGAGATGAGAGAAGGAGGGAGTGAAGAATATAATATAAATTTATTTATTTTTTATTATTTTGCCACATCATCAATTTTAATCATAGTTAAGTTTTTTTTTCCAACTCAAGGACTATTTTTAAATTTTTTAGAAAGTTCAAGGATCAAAATTAGAATTTTTAAAGTTCAGGGACCAAAACGGAACAAAAACGATAGTTCAAAGACTAAAATTGGACATTTGAAAGTTCAAAGACTAAAATGAAACTTACATGATAGTACAAGAACTAAAATAGTATTTTATCATAATATTTTAGTATTTCATTAAAATAAAAAGAAAGGAAAGTTTTTTTTAGGAATTCATTTTGAGGATTCTTAAAAATCTGCTTCATAATCTTCATTTTCTAAACAAACTTGGCATCTCGTCTGGTTTTCCAAAACCCCATTACAAAAGTTTTTAACAATGTTTAAAAAAGAGAAGGCTAGAATCCATATTTTTCAATTCGGTTCAATTTCTCTCAACAACAAAGCTTTCTTTTAAATCCACTGTGTTTTTACAAGAACAAAGGTATAGAATCTCATTGAATAACCAAACGCTGAGAAGTTATCCCTTCCTTTCTCATCCCACCCAACCTTGTGGAACAAACGTGCCCTTATTGATTTAAAAAAAAAAAAAAAAAAAATCTATGAATTTGTTTGAAAAAAGGTGAAAGAATATTTTGGCAGGGCAACAAAAAATTGAAAAACCGAACCGAACCAATTCAATCGAATGGATCGGATCGATTTTTTAGCACAAAATCGGACATATCGGTTTGTAATTTGAAAAAACCGAAAATATTGAATCGGTTCCGGTTTCATTTTACAAAACCAATAAAAACCGATCCAAACCGAATTATACAGGTATATATTTTTTGAGATTATAAATAAAAAATCATATTCCTTCCATTATTTTGAAGATTTTCTAAAGTGTTGAAGATTTTCTTCATTCTCTTCTATTTCATGTAAAAAAACATCATCCTTAAATAATTTTTGATAAGTTCAAAAATACTTCCGACCTTTAAAAATATTGTTGTTTATGAGATTTTTTATGAAAAATGTTTTTGATATATTAAAAAAAAATTAGACATCGGATCGGATCCAAAATGAAACCGAACCAATGGTTCTATGCTTTATTGGACATTAGATCGAATTAATTTTTTGAAAATCGAAAATATCGGTTCGGTTGTCGATTTGATACAAAATCGACAAAAACCGAACCGAAATCACCCCTATATTTTGGATGCATTGAAAGAGAAAATCTTGATGGAAATTCATGGATTTTAACAAAGGAAATTTTTTTAGAGGAAACTAATTTATAGAAAAAGAAAAGAATGAGTGGAAAATGAAATATTTTTAATGGAGTAGAGAAATGCAATGTATTATACAGAAAGTTTCTAGAAATAATGGTCTTAGTTATTTGGTCTATCTAAGCTTAAGCCCATGAAGATTATGGTTAACCCATATATAAGTTACATTTTAAGGGGAAATTACGATTTTGTGCCATTTAGTGATGTACTTTAATAAAGGATAAATAGTTATTTTTTGTGTCATTTAGAGGGTGCTTGAGCCACCAAGAATAATGAAAAGAATGAGAATGAAGATGATTTCCCGTATTTGGGCCACCGTGAATCATTCCCTTCATAATCACGTTTTTCAAAAATTACTTTTTTCATTCTTCTTTTAACTACTTTTTATTCTCTTTCCAACAATTTTTCATACATTACTATTTTTTTACTTTCATTATATTCATTATTTTATTTTTCTCATAATTATTACTTTTATCTAAAACTTAAATAATCATTTCCTTCACCCCAAACACAAATAATTATTTCCATAATCATTTTCCTCCCTATTCTCCCCCTCATTCCCCCTTAATCATTACCATTTCTTTTGCCCCAAACACACCCGGTGATTGGATTTTGGAGTTTGAGGGAAGAGAGGAGAGAAAATGAAGTGATTTGTAAGGATGAAGTATTTGTTTGAGAATTGATATTTTGGAGAGGAGATGTTAGAATTTACTTTCTTGGGGATTTGTGTTTTGAAAAAAGATGTTTGAATATTTTTTTTTTTGGAAATTGGTATTTAAGAGAGAATTTTTTTTTATTTTTATTGTAATTAAATTTGATTTGATGCTTTATAGGATTAAATATGTTTGATGAGATATGAGGAGGAGTTGAGACAGATTGTTATGTATTAAAAAACAAACATGAAGTTAAATAATTTCCTCTCCTCACCTCTCCCAACCTCTAAATCCAATCACTCCTTAGTGATGTGTTTAAAGAGTTGTTGGTATTATATAAAGTAATATAATTAATATATTATGAATTCAAATATTCCACCCAATAATTATTTTTTTAGTACAATAAAATTTCTTTTTTTAAAAAAAACTACAGTAAAATTTATTGTCAAATAATATCGTGGGTGATAATGTGGGATTTGAGAATTGGTTGACTCTTTTTTTTTTTTAATTTTATTTTATTTTATTTTTATTTTTTATTTTATCAGGTTATCTTAATCAATTAATTGTTATGTTTGTAGAGTTTAGAATATTTTGATTTAAAAAATGTAATGAATTTGGTGGAGGTTTGATAAATTGTGAATATCGTTCGGAAATTGTTTTCATATTACTCGCCTAGTCCTTTCGGTCTTAAAAGCGCTCTTAAATTGAAATATTTTAAATTCCATATTAATAAATGAGCTTAATATAGTACCTTAAAGTTCTATTGTGTTTTTGTTAAAAAAAAAAATGTAATCATATTAGGGATATTGATAATGTTTTTTTTGGACAGGGAAATTCGAATTTTTAACAAACTCCTACCAAATTCCTAAAAAAAAAAAGAAAGATAACTAATTAATTATTTATTTTTCGTTTTTAAAATTTACTCAAATTCTCTATAAAGACAATATTCTCTTGAGAACATATATTAATCATAATAAAATTTTAAAAATTAAAACAAGTTTTTGGGAGCTATTTTTTTTCTTTTAAATTTTTATTTGATTTTAAAAATATAGGTACAATATAGATACCAAAAAAAGAAAAATCATAGGATGAAGTAGTTTTTGTAGGTTTTTAAATTAAAAAAAAAAAAAAAAAATATATATATATATAATAATGATCAAACAGAACCTAAGTTACTTGGTCGATGATTTTGATAATGTTTTATATACAAAACTATAATTATTTGCATATTTTTATTAATTGGCCTCGTGGTTATTTAAGTGCTTGCATGTAGATATGTGCTATTTAATTATACGACTTAATTCTTTGTCTAATGGTTTCATGATTTAATAGTTTCATTATTTGGTGATAATCTAATTCAACATTTGGGTTCGATTTTGAAAATCGATATTTGGTTCTCATTTATTTGAGAGCAGGTGCCTACGGGTTTATGATCCCCCTCCCCAACTTATACTTTAAAAAAAAAAAAAATTTAAAAAATCTTTGTGTAATGACCAAGAAAAACATCTCAACCAACAAAAAGTATGGACGGATAACAATAAAAATTATAGGTCCATTATACCTTATTATTATTAAACAAAAATAATCTGTGTGATAGAAATAAATGAAAATGTAAAAGATAAGATTACAAATTTTAGCTAGCGAAGTAACAAATTTGGTCGGGAGCAAATTTTAGGTATATTCATTTTTCTTTGAGTTCAACAATGATGAAGGAGAGATTGAATCAATTCTTTTTACTATTTTATTTTTGAAGGAGATTTAATCTATAATTTCAAAAAGATAATATAATATATATTGTTTTTTTTTTTTTTTTGAAATCATATAATATATATTGTTCAATGAAATATATTAAGACACAATATGAGATATCGAATCTCTTCCAAGAGTAAAAATTGTCTAGCCATGCTTTGTTGGCAAGTGTACTAATTATTTAACATATAGTCGTATGTAGATATATTTTTTTTTTTTTGAAAAATATTAGTCATATTGAATTTGTAAGAAAAATCAAACAACACCAAAATGTGAATTTGTTAAATGACTAAACTAATATACACTAAAATTAGATTATTCCAAGCATTTGAAATAACGACAACATAATTTCTCGTTAAAAATACAATAATTACTTTTTTATTATTATTATTATTTTTTAAATAGTGGCAGTTCAAAATAAATTGGCCATGCACGTGTCTTTGATTCCACAAATTTTGGAGAGTCAACAATTAATTTAATTATTCAAATAAACGAGTGGCAGGGAAATATAAAATCCTAGAAAAAGGTAAATTCGTTTGAGAAAAAATTGGGGTCTGAATGGTTGAAAATAGAGTAAAAAAAAGTGTATAAAAAGGAAGGATTTGTAAGAGTTAGACATCAAGGGAACATAACAAAAACCCAGATTAAAGGGATTTTGAGGGAAAATACCAAGCAAGAGTTACAAATGGGCAGGTTAATGTTTATCGTGCTGCTTTGCCTCTCAGCCGCAGCAATGTCGACGGTTCGAGGTGAAGATCCTTACTTCTTCTTCACATGGAACATCTCCTACGGCACCATCTCTCCCTTGGGTGTTCCTCAACAAGCCATTCTCATCAATGGCGAGTTCCCTGGACCTAATATCAATTCCACCTCCAACAATAATATTATTGTTAACGTCTTCAACAACCTTGACGAACCCTTCCTTCTACATTGGTACGTATGTTCAAATATATAATGGTACTTGTTATTTGAACTTAGGTTAGGAAAATCTGTTTGAATTGGAGTGACCCATAAGGTATACAACAAGCATGTTAAACACCAAAATGGATTGTTCATAGTTTATTTTGGCATTATGGACCAACAATCATTAATGTGACTTCGTGGATTTCTTGCAGGAACGGTATTCAACATAGGAAAAACTCGTGGCAAGATGGCTTACCTGGAACCAATTGTCCAATCCTACCGGGAACAAACTTCACATACCATTTCCAAGTTAAGGATCAGATTGGAAGCTTCTTCTACTACCCACCACTTGGCATGCACAGGGCAGCAGGAGGTTTTGGTGGTCTTCGCGTGAACAGTCGTTTACTTATTCCTGTTCCTTATCCCGACCCTGAAGATGATTACACTGTTCTTATTGGTGATTGGTATACTAAAAGTCATACTGATCTTAAAAAATTGTTGGATGACGGTCACCGCACCATTGCTAGACCTAATGGTGTCCTTATCAACGGTAAACATGCAAAAGGTGATGGATCTGATGAGCCATTGTTTACCATGAAGCCTGGAAAGACTTACAAGTATCGAGTCTGCAATGTGGGATTGAAGGCAACTCTGAACTTTAGGTTTCAAGGCCATGCCATGAAGTTGGTAGAGATGGAGGGCTCTCATCTTGTACAGAACGAATATCAATCACTTGACGCCCATGTGGGACAATGCTTTACGGTGCTAGTCACAGCGAACAAAGAGCCCAAAGACTATTATATGGTTGCATCCACTAGGTTCATGAAGAATGTTGACGTCGGTAAAGGTATAGTTCGATACACTAATGGCCAAGGTAAACCTGCCTCTCCTGAACTCCCTGAGGCACCTGTGGGTTGGGCTTGGTCACTGAATCAATTCCGTACCTTCCGATGGAACCTTACTGCTAGTGCTGCTAGGCCTAATCCCCAAGGCTCATACCACTATGGTCAGATTAACATTACTCGTACTATTAAGATATTCAATTCAGTTGGTAAGGTGGACGGTAAGACAAGATATGCCATCAATGGTGTCTCTCATGTTGATCCTGAAACTCCATTGAAGCTTGCAGAATATTTTGGAATCCCTGATAAGGTCTTTAAATATAATACCATTCATGATGATGGACCTGCAGATGCAACCACTATAACCATTGCTCCTAATGTTTTTAATGCAACATTCCGTAACTTCGTAGAGATCATTTTTGAGAACCACGAAAAGAGCCTTCAGTCATGGCATTTGGATGGCTACTCTTTCTTTGCTGTTGCGTAAGTATCGTTGTGATATGTAAATCATTTATGTATGTGCATAATTAAATACTAATTATTATTTCTCAATTTTCACAGCATTGAGCCAGGTAAATGGTCTCCAGAAAAGCGAAAAAATTACAATCTTTTAGATGCTATAAGCAGGCATACAATCCAAGTCTACCCTAACTCATGGGCAGCTATTCTTCTTACACTTGATAATGCTGGAATGTGGAATTTGAGGTCTGGGATGACCGAAAATCGTTACCTGGGACAACAACTCTACTTCAGTGTTCTTTCACCGGCTCTATCTCTCAGAGACGAGTACAATATCCCAGACCGCACTCCACTTTGTGGTTTGGTGAAGGACATGCCATTGCCAAAGCCCTATACCATTTGAGACAATTCATCCACAACTTTCCTCCCAATCGTATGAATTGGATACATATCATGTAATTTTGGAGAGGTTGATTTTTCATGTATGATTCGTTGCAAGTCAAAAATAAAAGAATATCTTCTCTTATAATTATATTTGTAGTAAAAAGTTTTTTTTTTCTCCCCTGTTTCCTTTTTTCTTTCTATGTATTTTGACACAAAACACGCAAATTCATTTTTTTTCATTAATAAAGGTTTCCAAATCGAATATTTAATTTTTATATTTTTCTCTTTATGATCTTAGACATTTTGGCAAAGCTAGGCTCATGTTATTTTAAATATTTATGAGCATTCTTGAAATTTTAAACATATCTAATTAAGTTTCAAAAAACATTCGATTCTCTTGTCTAATAGTTCTACTTATTAAAATAGGTTGAATAAATAACAATGTGATATTATAATATATATATATATATTCTAAACTTAATTATTAATGAAAACCAAGTTGATAACATTTAAAAATATTTGCAAATGACATTTCTGAAAAATGAATATTGATAAATATTTAAGATGATTTGGCCAAATATAAATTGTTGGGGGTCATGAGTAGATTTAAAAAAGATTTATGAATTCTAATAAATCCCAACTACACACACATATAAAAAGTTTTTGGTTAAAACTATTTTGGTCTTGTACTTTTAAACTATATTTTATTCTGGTTTTAAACTTTCAAAATGTTTAATTGTAATTTATATATTTTGAAAGAAAGAAAAAACTTAAAATTAGTTCTCATGGTAAGATTTTATTGAATTTTCTTACAAATTACTCTTACTTTCTTTTATCAATTTGAGAACTATGTTCACATTTTGTTCTTATTTGTATTAAAACTATTAGCAAATCATTTTGATTAGTAATAATTTCAAAATTATCAAAAGGATAATTTTTTTTTTTTTTATATGTGTTAGAATATTGTAGCCCATTAGATTTTAGGTTAGATTTGTCATATATATATATAGAATAATTAATTCCCTTTATCTAAATTCATGGTCATTTCATTCTTCTGCTGCTCAAACATTGTCAATATGGAAACAAAAATGGAATATTTGAAAGTTAAAAAGCAAAAAATGAAAAAAAAAAAAAAAAACTCAATATAAGAAAAGTGATACCTTAACTAATTTTTTAAAATATATATATATACCATGACTCTACAAATAAATGTTCTTTAAATTTTAAGTATAAATTTACGACCAACTACTTAACACATGCTTTAATTTTTAATTTTTAATTTTTTAATTATTTTAAATTTTTTTTTTTAATATAAACCCATGCTTTAATTTGTTTGGCTTAAGTTATGCTCATTATTAATTAGCATATTAATTGTATTGAATTTGTATGAAAACCAACCATCACCAAAGAATAGTTATCAAGCATGTATTTATAGCATAAATTTAACAAAATTAACACACACATTTTAGGTGTACAAAAAATTCGACAACCTGTACAACTCAAACTACCCAAACCGTAAGAATGAGATTGAGTTATAATTTTATAAATACTCTTTGGGTTGAATCGGTTTTTGGATTTGCAAATTTTTGACTCGTTAAACCCAACCTAACCGAAACAAAAATAATATTACATCTCTCTCTATATATAAATTAACTAACAAGATAAGTTCATATTAATAAGAAATATACGTATGTATATAAGATTAACTAACAATATAAGTTCATATTAGTAAGAAGCATTGTTGCTAAATATATTGGGTTCAACTTCAAAATTATGCAAATTTTCTTTATTTTTTAAGATATTTATGAATTATAGGTAAGACTTTAAAAACGAAAAATAAAATCTATATAATACAATCTGATAACTCAATCCAAAAAAATATGTATATCAAATTAGATTAAAAAATATGTATATCAAATTAGATTGAGTTACTCTAATATAGAGTTAGTATAGTTAACCACAAATTTAAAAGTTTGAATAGGATAAAAAAAAAAAAAAAAAAAAAAATTGTAGCTCAACTTACCCCTAGTACACATATTCGTGATGAAATTGGGTTAAAAGCCATTGAAATTAGGACACATAATCAACGACATATATCCAACATTTAATATTGTGGGCAAATTGTTTTTACAAAAATAAAATAAAATTGGCTACGTGTTTTTTTTTTTTTTTTTGACACCTAAATTGGCTACGTATTGTCAATGATTCAAAGCAATAAATTAATTATTGTAAAAAAAAGAAGAGGAGAATTAAAAAAAATATATAGTTTTTTTTGGAGCTTCTGCATGTATATTACAAAAGGCTAAAATATTTCATGAATAGCACAATAGTGAAAGTATTTGCACACATAACAAAAAATGGAAACATGCCTATTAAAAAGACCAAAAAGTCCATGATCTGCTCCAACCGCTTTTAACATATCTGTTCAGATTGGGCTTCTTTTCATTTTCAGTATTGGGCTTTCTCCTTTCTCTATCAATATACTTTTTATCAAAACACCTTCTATCAAATAAACTTTCTACCCTTTCGATTTTTCTTCCACGACGCCTCACATTTTCCACTTTGCATTCATCTTCTACACGTTCTCTATCACTGAATTTCACAATCATCTCCTTCATGCTCTCCACTCTCTCTATCGCCATTTTCTTCTTGTACACGTTCGCCATTCTTCCCAATCTATCACGAACCAAACGCAACAACATTTTCTTTTCCATCTATTATCTTCTTCACGAATGGAACCAGAGATCGAAGAAAAACATTGGTTGCAACACCTATTTCCAACTCTAATTTGATTTAAAGTACTAATTTGATTCCCAACCCTTTCAATCAGTATGTTCTTTACTTAACCGAATGTTTCCTTACTCAAAGTACTAATTCTTTTTACTGCATGATTGATTTAGTGTTAGTTATTAGTTTAAATGTAAACCTCAAAGTTAAATTTGCAAACTTATACCTATTGGAATGTTTACTTCTTCCCCGTCAACCTCATAACAAAACTAACCCGAGCTTCAAAGGTAAATTTTACTTATGCAAAATGATTGAGGCGGTGTCTGTTTATTGTTTAAATTCTCTTATTGATTTTTATCAGGTTGAGTTCTATCAGTTCAATTGATAGAAGTCAATCACATTGACTTTTATCACTTACAAATGATTGAATTCTATCACTGATTTATGTAGTTTAGATTGAATATGTGTTTTTTCTGTTCAGATTCTATAAGTTAAACTGATTGACTGATTTAGAAATTGTAGTCTTGATTTTGGTTATGTAGTTGTAGTTGCTATCAGTTGAACTTGTACCGAATAATGTTTGATTGACTTGTAATGTTAAATGATTGACTTCTGTTCATAGTTAAATGATTGACTTGTAATGTTTGATTGAAGGAAAAAGAAACAGAAGTGAATGAAGAGGAGAATGATGAACAAATAGAAGAAATAGAGAAAGAAAAAGAGGCTTTGCTGGAAGGTTAAAAAGAACAAAAATGTCAAATGACAGAAAAGGGAAAAATGAGGCAATGTTGACTGCACTTGTGTTTTAAATATCATGCCATTGTGAATAGAATGTTTATCAACAAATTATTCTTGTAATACTTGCAGATTGCAACAAAACATCGACCTAAGGTTGGTGTTGGAAGGAAAAAAAGGTAAACAAGGCCAACGAAAAAGACATTGGAGAATGAATCAGCAAAAATGATAGATAAAATTATAAACGAAAGGAAAAATAGAAAAGTGACTGAAAGAAGCATAAAAAGCTATCAAAGGATTGGAAATTATAGAGAAAATTTCTCCAAAGAAAAAATGCCAAGCGTTATCACCAAACTCTCCTCTAGTAAGGCATTCTCCAAGGTTGAATGTGGAAGCACCTTCTTTTAATTTGAAAATTACAAAAATGGATGAAGATTGATAGAAGCACCTTCTGTTGGACAGTTTTTGTTTTGCAATGGACACTGGATATTTCGTTGTTATAGTTCAGTATTCTTAGTTTAGACAATTGACTTTTATATAAACTTTAGAAACATCTTTTACACAGTTCTTTTTTAAATTTGGCATTGTTTTAGGCATTTGAATGATTACTTGACTCTTAGATGATTACTTGACTTTATTTGGAATTTATAATGTGCATTTGAATTTATAGCTAAAGATTTGTATGCAGCTTTGAGAGAAGTACAGTCAACAATAACGAACATTTGCTACATTTTTCTGTTCTTACAACTGATAGACTTCCATCATTAGGAACTGATATATTCTATCACTAGGGGCTAATAGAATTAATTACTGATAAATAGGCATTTTGAAAAGTCGTTCTCAATTTCCTTTTCTGTTTGGGAATCTCGATGGCACATCTTTGTTAGACATATAGATCAATGAAACAAGTAATTAAAACATTTGAATGAGAAGTTAATTCAATCAATAGTAAATTGATAGATCACTAAGGGCTAATAGACTTCCGTCACTAGAGACTGATAGATTCTATCACTAGGGGTTCATAGAATCAATAACTTATAAATAGGCATTTTGAAAGGTCTTTCTCAATTTCCCTTTCTGTTTGGAAATCTTGATGACACATCTTTGTTAGACATATAGATCAATGAAATAAGTAATTAAAACATTTGAATGAGAAGTTAATTCAATCAATATTAAATTGATAGACTTCCATCACTAGGGGCTAATAGACTTTCATCACCAGAAACTGATAGATTCTATCACTAGGGGTTGATAGAATCAATTAATGATAAATAGACATTTTGAAAATTCTTTCTCAATTTCCCTTTCTGTTTGGAAATCTCGATGACACATCTTTGTTAGACATATAGATAAATGAAACAAGTAATTAAAATATTTGAATGAGAAGTTAATTCAATCAATAGTAAATTGATAGATCACTAGGGGCTGATAGACTTCCATCACTAGGAACTGATAGATTCTATCACTAGGGGTTGATAGAATCAATAATTGATAAATAGGCATGTTGAAAGGTCTATCTCAATTTCCCTTTCTATATGGAAATCTCGATGACACATTTTTTTAAGACATATAGATCATTGAAACAAGTAATTAAAACTTTTGTATGAGAAGTTGATTCAATCAATAGTAAATTGATAGACTTCCATCACTAGTGACTGATAGATTCTATCACTAGGGGTTGATAGAATCAATAACTGATAAATAGGTATTTTGAAAGGTCTTTCTCAATTTCCCTTTCTGTTTGGAAATCTCGATTACATATCGTTTTTAGACATACAGATCATTGAAACAAGTAATTAAAACCTTTGAATGAGAAGTTGATTCAATCAATAGTAAATTGATAGACTTCTATCACCAGGGGTTGATAGAATTCTATCACTACAGAATGATAGAATCAATTACTGATAACAACTAATAGAAGACAAATCTGGAAGTATTTTATACGTAGCAGACATATATGTTGAAACAAACAGTACATCATATAATATAACTTCATGTAGGAACAATCATTATGTTTTCATACAACAAAGAACAAAGTGAAAATAAGAATATCATGGTAAAGTGGGAGCAAATTTACAAGTTCTACAATTATGACCAACTTGATGACAATGACTACATCTTATGTAACTCCTTGCTTCACCTATAGACGGTATCCTTTGCTTTCAAGGCCTTCATAATTGGAGGTAAAACATTGACATCAACAGCTATAGAGCTCTAACTAGGATAATTCCCAACTAGACGGACTAAACCTCTATAAGTTCTTGCCAATTTATTAGAATGATGCATGCTTATGCTATTCTCCTTTACTAAAGTTAGGTACCAATCTACACCATTATCCTCCAAAATATGAAAATGATGAGAACTTTGACCATAATCCAATAAAATAGATAAATGTAAAGAAGACCTAGGTGCATCTATTTCAACTCTTTAAGAATCAACAACCCAAAATCCTCAAAATTCATTACTTCATCTACCAAAACTCTACTAGTCCTGTAATTCTCATAAGAACAAAATTCATTCCATTGCCCACAACGAAAAACAACTATTGGAAGCTTAACCGTATTGCCAAATCTGAAAAGAAAACAAGGTACATAAAATAGTGAGTATGGCTAACCAAAAGAAAGATGTAAAAAATTATTGATTGAAGCTTTTCAGACAAATGATAGAAGTTTATTCGCTAAACTGATAGAAGATGGTAAACTGACAGAAGTCTATCAGCTCAACTGATAGAAGACTTCCATCAACTGGAAGTATTTTCTACATAGCAGACATATATGTTAAAACAACTTGTCGAGTAAATCTTAATTACAATTACATAATGAATTTTCACAAGTAGAAAACACAAAATTCGCCTAAAAACAAATATCAAATTAGAATAATAGAATTAACTACATATAAACAATATAACTTGTATTGATCTGTTCTGCAACCTCCCTTTAGAAATGGCTTCCACCCAAGTCTTCAAATCTGATTCAATCTCCATCACAACGGCCCCCAACTCACTTGCCAATTTTAAACCTTCAAGAAGAGTAAACGACTCAGCAGAAAGAACATCAAGCTTGGCCCAGAGAGTAATAGCTATAACTTCGATTTATGTAGAAGATTTTTCACTTGCAAAGTTGTTCAAAACATAAGGAAAGTGAAGTTTGGCCGAGCCCTTGCCATCTATTCCAACATTCAGCAGCTTCCAGATATTTCTAGATCTCTAACACTAAAAAAAGTTATGGCTTATTGATTCAAAGTCTCTACCAAAAAACACACTAAAAAAAAGGATTGAAATCAAAAGGAATTCGATCAAAAGGTAGAAAAAGAATTCATACCTATAACCTAGTGCGGTGAGATCCTTCGTTGATCTTGATGGATTGAAAAACGAAATCAATCGTTGCTTGAAGAAAAAGAAGAAGTCAAAACTTGAAGAAGAACCTTGAACACCTGCGCTCAAAGTCGTCGATCAAAAGGGTAGAATATGGGTTTTTTTTAAAAAAAATGGGCAGAATGTGATATGAACGAATTATTTTAGAAAAGTTGCTATGTTTGTAATCTTTGGCCAAAAAGTTTCTATACAGAGCAAATTCCCTGGTTTTTTTAGTACATATTGGGGGAGGGGGACAATAAACTCGTTTACAGCCAAACAATAAAATTATTGGGCACTAGCCGTAGCAAAAAAAAAGTTAATACTTTGGTCGAAAATAGAATGATTTAGAATTAGAGTTAAATAAAAAAGTGTATAAATGAAGGATGGTAAGGTTTAAGCTTTAGGGGAACAAACAATAACCCATTTTTCACTAAAAGGGTCGGTGGCGTGTTAGTTTCATTGTTTGGTGGTAATTCAGTTCAACACCACGGTTACAAGTTTGATCCTGAAAATTGCTATTTGAGTCTCATTTGCAACGTGGGACTTAAGACATCTCTCAGTTTTAGATTTCAAGGTCATGGCATGAAGTTGGTTGAGATGGAGGGCTCTCATGTTATGCAAAGTGATTACCAATCATTTAACGTTCATGTAAGACAATGCTTTACGATGTTAGTCACAGTCAATCAAGACCCCAAAGATTATTACATGGTTGCATACACTAGATTCACAAAGAATGTTCTTGTTGGAAAAGGTATTGTTAGATATATCAATGGAAAATGTGCCGCCTCTTTTGTAATCCGTGAGGCCTATGTGGGTTGGGCTCGATCCCTCAATCAATTTCATACATTTCATTAGAACTTGGCTACTGCTATTAGGCTTAACCCTCAAGGATCCTACCATTATGGTTCAATTAACAGTACTCGTACCATCATGTTAGTCAATTAACCTAGTAAGGTAGATGGTAAGTTATGATATGTTATTGATGTGTCTCTTCTCTTAATCTTGAAACTTCATTGAAGCTTGTAGAATACTTTTGGATCGCTGACAAAGTCTTTAAGTACACTACCATTTATGAGAAGAGATCAGTAAAAGGTGCAACCATCATCACGATTCTCAAGATCGAACTTAAACTTGAATTAGATTACTACCAAATAATGAAATCATCAAACCAGGGTCTCTTTTGATGCTTTGTGAGAGATCAATTAACATAATTTTGAATTTTAAAATTACAGTGACTAAATTGTAATCTTAGGAAGATTTTTTTTGTTTTTTTTAACCACATTTTAGGAAAAAATTTATACTTTACCTAAAAGAAAAAAACATATCTATTTCCTTATTCCCAAGCCATCGCGGACTCCTTCCGCTTCGATACAAATACAATCCCAAGCCACCGCAGAATCCTTCACCGTCTGTATTTTCCGGCAGGTATTTCACAGTTCCGCCGCCGTCCTACGGCAGCTGTTCTTCAAATCTCTCTTTAAACAACAACCGATCATAGAATTTCACCTTACAAACTTCCGGCGGCAGCAAGATGATGCTCAGAATCCGCAGCAGAGATGGACTCGAACGAGTCACAGTAGAGAATCCACACATCACAATCGCTCAACTCAAAGCCATCATTCAATCGCAGCTCAAAATTCCAATCCACAACCAAAATCTCTCCACGAATCAAAACATTCTGTTGGCTAATTCTCATGGCGATCTCTCCAAATTCACCGACATGTCGAATCCTAATACTCTCCTCTCATCGCTCAATCTCTCTCACGGCTCTATTCTGTTTCTTGCTTACGACGGCGAGCGCACTGTTTCCGGTCCTGCTTTCAATCCCGCCGGATCTTTTGGCCGGAAAATGACAATGGATGACCTAATCGCTAAGCAGATGCGGATCTCCCGTCAAGAAAACCCTCACTGTGAGTTAGTTTCGTTTGATCGCGATTGTGCTAATGCTTTTCAGAATTATGTTAATGAAACGTTGGCTTTTGCTGTTAAACGTGGGGGATTTATGTATGGAACGGTGTCGCCGGAAGGTAAGGTTGAGGTGGATTTCATATATGAACCGCCGCAGCAAGGGACTGAGGATAATTTACTGTTGTTCCGAGATGAGGATGAGGAGAGGTTGGTGGAAGCGATTGCGATTGGGTTGGGGATGAGGAAAGTAGGGTTCATATTCACGCAGACGATTAGTCGGGATCGAAAGGATTACACATTATCCAACAGGGAAGTACTTCAGGCGACGGAGTTTCATGCCGAGAGCGAGTTGAAGGAGTGGGTGACGGCAGTTGTGAAGTTGGAGGTGAACGAAGATGGTGGTGCTGATGTTCATTTTGAGGCTTTTCAAATGAGTGATATGTGTATTAGATTGTTCAAGGAAGGTTGGTTTGAGACTGATATTGGAGAGGATTTTGATCCCAAGCTATCAAAGATGAAGAAGGATGTTGTTGTTGGTGTCAAAGACACTAAAGATGTTGACAATGATTTTTTCCTGGTTGTGGTTAAGATTTTTGACCATCAGGTTCGTGATCCCTTATCCCAAAATCATAGTCTTTTGAATTAATGACTGATGATTGCAAAGGTTGAACTTATTGGGGTCGTAGAATTCTCGGATTCTATCAATTTGCCTTCTATTTTTTTTATGTTAGACAAGCTTACGTGTACCTTGACTATTTTTAGGAACATAATCTTGTTCCTAGGAAACAAGAAACATTTCATTGATAGAATAAATATAGCCGACCTTTTGAAAAACAAGAAAACCGTAGGAAACCCTTTGACCCTACAACATTTGGATGTCAAGGAAACTCGTAGGAAATTAATTCATAAATATGTGGTCACGATAGATTGAACTCTATCACCTCTTAGTTCCCGAGGGCCTCTTGACTCTAAACCATTGTGTTTTTTGGTTTATTCGAATTGCCTTGGTTGGTTAATTAATTTTGGGTAAGGGGAAACTTAGGGGAAAAGGTTAAGCTTCTAGGGAGTGGTTAGGCAGGGATATTCCTTATCCCTTTTTTTTTCTTGGCTGTTGTCCGGGGAAAATTAGTGTCAACAATAATAGATAAGGATCCTATTTAGGGTGGTTCCATCTGGGGAGGTAAAGAGTTTTCCATTCTCATTTTTGGTTTTTTGATAATACAATAACCTTTCCCGGTTAGGGAGATTTCTCTGGTTAGGCTTAGCATAATTCTATCTTTTTGTGAAACCCTAAACGCATAATTAGAGATAGGTATCAATGTTGAATCTGTGATCCCTTTTAAACTGGCATGATGGACATCTATATTGGGTTTTGAAGTAAAGTGACGTCCTACCATTTGTATTTATAATTTTCTGCTTTCCCTTGGTCATACTCCCGTCCCAATCATTTGTTGTTTTGGATTATGTTAGCTTGTCTCCTTTTAGGGGTTGGTTTTTCTGTATTCCCCTTGTATCTTTTTATTTATTCTCAATGAAAGCCTTGTTCTTTTTTTCCTAAAACAACACAT
>JBBMKA010000030.1:8931783-8945790 GCA_037833695.1 Sechiopsis laciniata | reverse complement strand
CGTAGTTATATGAGTGCATTTAAGTCCGAATCAAACCTCATTATCCTTTAAATGCCTACTAAAAGTCCTCAAAACAAGATTTCTTAGGAAACGTAACTCTTAACAATTTCAAAATATTTTTGTTTTACCTTCTGTTTTCTCCTCTGCCCTCCATTCTATTTCCTCTTTCTCTCCATTTTTTTAATTTTTGTCCAATACCTTTGATAGATGTCGCCACCGATTGCCTCCACCAACATTTCCACGATGTCGTGTTATCAACCACTTTAAAAGTATAAGTTTTAAATGGTGTGTCTGTGAAGTATCCGTAGTTTGTCCAAAGAGTGTCTAGAAGTATCCGTGTCCGATTTGTGTCCGACAAGGATACTTTATAAAAAAACAAAGTGTCCGTGTCTCCTAAATGAAGGACATAGGATTAAAATTAGAATAAAAAATAGAATAAATCTCAAAGTACATGAGTACAAACCTCCAAGTTGATTCTTACAAGAATTTTCTCTGTGGACTCTATTTCATGGACAATAGGATTTCAAATAAAACAAGAACGATTTGCTTGTCAAATTATGTTTGGTCAAACTTGACCTCCTACATTGACAAACTAACACCTGAATTCGTTAGCAGGCCAAGAGAAAGTAATTAGTGCAGTGTATATGCTGTTGTTGTTCTAGGATAATTATTTTATTTTCTTGTATTACTGCATGTTAGTAACGAATTTTATTATTTATTTTCCAGGTTCTCTTTCTGGAACTTGCAATAGCCGTGCATATTTTTGACAATAGCAATGTGCCCAGTGGTCTTCCTATTTCATATTCCTCGTTATTTTGTCTTCCATCGTTGGTTCATATACTATTCCTTTCAATACTTCGTTTCATTATTATTTAAATTATTCTTTAGTTGTGATGGGTTCAATACATGGTGACCCATATTTAGGAATTAATTTTCTACGGGTTTCCTTGACATCCAAATGTCGTAGGATCAGATGGTATGTCCCGTGATATTAGTCGAGGTACACCCAAGCTGACTCAGACATTCACGGATATAAAAAAAAAAAAGTATATTCTTTAATTTCTCCGAGCCATACCTGCTTCTCATTACATTTTTTTTTCTTATGCATTAGATTTCCAGCTGGAGTTTTGCCCTTGCTGATACTGGATACATAATTATCTCTACCCTAATATCTGTAGCTTTTCATGAATTTGGTCATGCTGCTGCTGCTGCAAGGTATGTTTCTTTCTATATCATCAATTCTACTTATTGTTTCTTTTCAATTGACATTTGTTAAACAGTGATTATATGCACTAAACTTTACGTAAATGGCAGTGAGGGCATAAAATTGGAGTATGTTGCTGTTTTTATTGCACTCCTTTTCCCGGGCGCTTTGGTGGCTTTTAATCATGATGCACTGCAGGATTCATCATGCTTCAATGCTCTGCGTATCTACTGTGCTGGTATTTGGCACAATGCAGTAGTAAGCTCATATTTTGTTATTGGCGTGCTATTGATTTTTATTTAACCTCCCATTGTAGCTTGGGATCTTGGTCTGACTATAAATTATAGTCTATAATTGCTTCAAGTTGTTTCCTTCATTATAAGAGATATATCTGAATGTACTATCTCTTTAGCTTTCTGCAGCTTCTGGGTTGATATTATTCTTCCTGCCGCTGATTCTGTCTCCTCTTTACATAATTGGCGAAAGTCCCATGGTATCTCAACATTTTATATTCACATGCTAATTATCTCATAAATTCTTATGAAAAAAAATTTAACTTTCATTTTCTTCTTGACTGATTCCTTTTAACTGTAATAGGTTTTGAATGTTCCTTCAACTTCACCATTGTCTGGTTATTTGTCCCATGGTCATGTGATTTTATCATTGGATGGCATTAACGTTCAAAGTGTGGATGATTGGATCAATCTATCAGCTCAAATCAGCGAGTCAACATTTCGAAACGAAACCTTCTCCAGACTTGGTGATAACAATCAAATGCCCAATGGCAGAAAGGGATATTGTGTTCCAAATTTTATGTTGGAAGAAAGCAACAAAGTTCAGTTCACAAACGATCAGTCAACTTGTTTTGGTGACCTTACTTCTTTTAAATCTATTCCTTGTGTTAGTTCTACTGTTTTAGTTGATGGTGATGCGGACGATAGCCATTCTAACCTCAAAGAAAGGATATATTGCTTGAATGTTAATGATATTATTAAGCTTAATAAATGCACTGATGGATGGGATCAAGCCATAATCAATGATAGCACTAGCACCTGTATGTGTTCACAGGTAACCTGATCTTTGGTGAGCATTTTGTGGTTTTGCAAGTTCTCTTTTTTAAAATCTGAATAAAACACAAGCAATGGCTTTAGCTTATCACTTTTATTTTCTTTCTCTTGGAAAAAAAAAACTAATCCACAGGATGAAACTTGCTTAAGTCCAGTTCAAGTGCCCAGTTCGGTATGGGTCGAGATTAAATATTTGAACCCCCATTCCTCAGACTGTGTCTATTCCAGAGAATATTCACTCCCAAGTTCGAATTGTAGTGGAACTTTCATTTTTGTTGGTGATGTGGTCTCAATGGCACGCTCTATTCAGCTGACCATGTACCGACCGAGATTGGATTTTCATTTTGCTACATATGTTCCAGATGTACTGGAAAAGAGTTTCTTGTGTTTATTTCATGCCTCTCTTGCACTAGCTCTTCTCAACAGTTTGCCGGTTAGTTTTAATACACCTTTTTGTAAATTATTTTCATATTTACTTAATGGGAATAACATCAAATGTTGTGCTTGGCAAAATTTTTGTAAATACATCTGCAGATAGGAATTTTTGAATTTTGTAAGCATTGTCGATGAAGTAATAGTGGTGGAGCTGAAAGCCTTATGACAGTTTTTTTGTTAATCTTTCAAAAAGATGTACAAAAGGGGCAGCCTTAGCTCATGCGATGATGAGCTCTAATTACTAGAGTGGTTAATCATATTAACCACAGTAATTAATAACAACCTAACTTTTTTTTTACTTCACCTTTTCCTATTTTATATATTATTACTCAGCTCTTAATTCTAATCTAAGTTAAAGCTCGGTTTCTTACCAAAATGAAAGAAAAAAAAATTATTACTCAAATTACATCGGTTTTATTCCTTTTGGAGCCGAGTCAATAATTGTAGGCCATACAAAACAATTTTACGATGGGAAAAGCTGAACTAAATTATTGAACTTTATGTATGATTGTTACTAATTGTATAATTTTGTAGGTGTATTATTTGGATGGTGAATCTATTCTGGAGATAATTATTTTCCATCTCACCTCAATGAGCCTGAGGAACAAGGAGAAGGTTCTTCGATCTTTTCTGATGGGAGGGACACTCATTTCAATCTTTTTACTGCTGAGGATTTTCTTCCATTTATTTGTCAGCTGACGGTAATAATCTGTAACAGTGATTTTGGTTTATCTTGAGCATCATAGGTTGCCACTACTAATTTCTAATTGGCCATGCATTTTGATCTGTGCTTTTAACACTTTTAGTCTATCTTTCAATGCTAATAGTAGCAACTGATTTATGTAAATCATAAATCAAAGTTGATAAGTTGGGATAAATTTAATTATATTAACCAACACTCTCCCTTATTTATGGATTGAGAAATTTGAGAATGCCTATCATATGGAAATCAATATCAATTGGAGATGAAATGACTCGATAAGGTTGAAATACAAGATTTTCTATGAATTAGGTTAAATCACCAATCAATCCAAAAAATTAAAGTGATGAATTGGACAAATTTGATTATATCAATCAACACAGCCTAGATGTTACCTCATGAACTTAACCAAATCAAAGAAATCAAGCCAAATCAAAGAAATCAAGCCAAATCAAAGAAATCTGATAGAGTTGACTAGCCATTTTGTTAAGTTTGCAAAAAAAAAAAAAAAAAAAAAAAAAAAAACTCAGACAGAAGGCAAGGGGTGCATTGGAAATAAACGTCTTTTGAAAGGGAATAATAGGTCAGAAGTTGAATCTGATAGAGTTGACAATTCTTTCAGCAGAAGTATTCTAATACATGCAATAAATTCGTGTGGACTTTAAGGATCGGTCAGGTTGGGGCAAGGCTGGAAATTTTGTTTGAAACAAAGATCCTCAACCTTTGCCTTGTTCTTTTTTGTTTTTTCTTCGTTTTTTTTTTCATATTCACGAGTGTCTAGACCAGCATATACCTAGATTATTTTTACGAGACAACCGCTTGATCCTAAACTTAGTCTTATTTATTTCCTTCCATCCTTGAAACTTGTCTCTCTTCACCCTAGATCCTTTTAGAGAACTTATTTTTTTGTTTTTTTTTGTATGTATAACTTTTATTGGATTTTTAGGTAATAAATACGTGTGTTCACACGCTTGGGAATTTTTCAGTCTTATGGTAATAAAATAGAGAGCAATTTAGGTCATACATTAGCATGATCTATCTTTTCATGCCCACATTTCACATTTTGTTGTTCTTTAAACTAAAAAAAATAGAAAAATAGAATTAAAGAGCCTAATTTGAGTCACATATGTGGGCAAGACATGATATATCTAAACTTTTCTCATAAAAATATTGAAAAATTGTTTCCAACAGGCGGCCTCTTGGTGGAGGTTTGGAGTCCAAAGTATGCTCCCTCGAAAATCTCAAGTTTGGAACCCACGAGTTAGTTTAATTGTAAAATTTCATTGTCTCTTAAACTTATGTCTTAGGATGGGTGTGGGTGTTTTGGATGTTTAGTGAGGTGAAATTTCGATTTCCGGTTATCAAAAAACAAATAAAGAAAAATTGCACAAACCATCCCAAAATATTGAGGTTGGTTAAAATCATGAATTTTTATCTTGATCAACCAACCTCCTAAATTTTTCAAGTGTTCAATCAATCCCATGGACTAATACTGGGGCTACCTCCGACTAACTAATCGCAGGTATTCAACGTTCAAGACATATCTTAACAAGCGATAAAGTAAGTTGTATAAACAAAATTAATAATGGAATCCACTTTATACATCATCAATGGCAAATTAGTTAGTATCATTGAGTTTGGGTACAGGAAAAATGGCAATAAATAGTAGACACAAGAAATTGTTTTTAAAAGTTTTCAAAAAAAAAAAAAAAAGAAGTTTTTTAAGAGAGAGATACTTGAAGAACATAAAAAGTCATTGTGATTATGCTAATTCACTTTTGAGAAATTTTTTATTGTATACATATGGAGAGAAACACATTCACATAAACACAACATTAGACATAAATAGATATTCTTTATTTTATTTCCACATTATTATTAAACATAGATATTTGTCCTTTACTTTTTCATTATCATTAAACACACACACACACATATAGTTGTTCTTTACCTTATTCTCTCACTATTATTTTTAGATAAAGATAATCCAACATAATTATCATTTAAAGTAGTCAGGGCACAGGTCTGAATAGTTTCCAAGACTTATCTATTGTACTAACAGACACTTGCAGCTTAATTGTTACTGTTTTAGTTGGAATATTGTTCAAATCAAAGGCCACCACTTCTACAAAATATCGGTTAGCAAGAGCTATAGACAATCCCATTACTTTTTCCACATAAATGAACTCCATGGATACCTCTTTGTTGCCTAATATATACTCTAGCAATGCAAACCTTCCTATTGCTTGAACCTCTGGGGTATTGACTTCCATTTCCAAAGCTTGTCCAAGTATGGCTTCTACACAATTAAATTAATCCTAATTTTTTTTGCTTTATGGTTTGAGGTAAGATGTGAAACTTTATAAATTGTGGGTTGCTTTCGACCTCGAGTGATAATTCGACATTTATAGAGTTTTCTTGAGCTCTAAATATGGATATCAAGGAATTTGATTCTTAGACATTAAAAATAAATTTGATTTCTTTTTTTTTTTTATCGAATCTTACAAGATTAATTAACTTTATCAAAAAAGATGGTAGCAATGTTTTCATGTCCACTTAAAATATGGATAGCTTCGAATTCAATTGTTTTGACTTAAAAGTTATCTTCTTTCTTTTTTTTTTTTTTTTTTCCTGAAAACTAGGAAATCGGAGTTTCGTTTCCCTATACCCGGGGCACCACTGGCCCATCTCTAGGCTTTGTTACCAGGATACTTTGAAGAATATTTTAGTTTAAACGCTTTCCAGCGACCTTGAACCAGAGATCTCTCAAAGAAGTGTGCCTTGAAGTTCTTGTCCTCAATCGCTAGGCTGCCCCTTAGGGATTACTTAAAAGTTATCTTTGGTGGCATTGAATTTATTGCATGCTTTCAAGCTTTAATTAACTTTCCAATGGTTGGACACCACCAATTTCTACTTTAAAAATCAAATTTTAAAAGTTAGGGAAAATTGTATATAATGAAATGTGTAACAATTATACTCTTAAAATTTGAATTTGATTAATCAGCTCTGTAAAGTTTTATGAGTGTTGTAATTAATCCCAAATATTGTAATTATATGTTTTATTCCTTCATTTTACTAGGTAGAACATTCATCTATATATTATAAGACAATGTAATGACCGATAATAAGTTAAATGTCTATAATTTGTTTGCTAAATTTTTACGATTTCATCCATTATTGTTGTTTATCACATGCAGGGGCAGACCGTCAAGTTTTTCAATGTGCAAGGTTCGATCCTCTCATCTGCAATTTTTGCCATTTAATTTTACATCTCATTCTTTTTTCCATTTTTTATAGCATTTTTATTTGAAAATTATGGTAGATAGTCATTTTTATAAACTTTTTTATAAAAAATATTCGACTTTTGAAAATATTGCAAAAGATATTCAACTGAATTAAATTTAATTAAATTTTTTTTCATTAAATACAAATTTACCCTTAAAATTTATTTTAAAATAATTCAAAATTTTAATTCCTTAATTAGAATTTATATTGGGGAATATTCATTTGTAGAAAAAAAGAAGAAAAAGAATTATAAAATTAAATATAGCAAAAATTGATTTAACATAAAGGTCAAGTTTCTTTTTAATTTAGAAGATATTAAATATAGCAAAAATAGGCATTTCAACATAAAACAAAAGAAAAAAGACATTTAGTTTATTGATTTTCTTTAGGAATGTCTAAATACACCAAATTAAGATCGAAAATAAAGTAGTTTCGAATAGAATAGACATGTATTTATACACCAATCTCGTCAACGATAAGAGAAGTTGGCTTCGGCTTCTCAACCCTTCCTTTACAAAAATCAACGAAAGCGATTTGCGAGAAAAAAAAACGAGAACCCTAGATAAAATTGAAAGTTAAAGATCATTCTAGCAATCGAGCAAAAAGATGGAATAAAATGATGAAAATATCGTAAAAAGGGTGTAGAAATGCCATTTCAAGCATTGTGACACTAAATAATGTGCATGAAAGGCAATAGCTAAGATATGAAGACAAAGCGACTTTGTCCATAGCAACGTGACATTATCACAAGTCTAAGGCTATTCAAGGAACCAACAAAAACATTGAGAAAAATGGCTAAAATTATCATTGTGACATTAGCATTGTGACACTAAATACTATGCATGAAAATTATCAACGTGACATTAGCATTGTGACACTAAATACTATGCATGAAAATTATTAGTTGAGGAAACATGCAATTGTCCCAAGTCTGCTCGAGCAACTTAGTGTAAAGTATTATAAAGTTTTGCTAGTTATATACAAATTAGAAAAGGTTATATAGAAATGATACACAAAATAAAAAAAAAAAATCAGGGTAAAGTATTGTAAAGTTTTGTCTAGTTATAATTTTTTATTTAAACAATTAAAAATGTATTTCTATTAGCTAACGTGAAGTAAAAAAAAAAAAAAAAGAATATTGTTCTCTATAATTTGGATGGTTCTTCTAAGTTTTTTCAATATTGACGGACTACTACTAACTTTTTACGTGGAGATCTACACGTTTTTTATGTAAATGGTAAATTAAAAGTTTAGCCCCTATACTTTAAAGAAAGTTAAGGTTTAGTTCTCATAATTTCAAAAACTGTTGTTTAGTACTTTCCATAGTTTAAGAAAATTAGAATTTAATTCATATGCTTTTAAAAACTAGAATTTAGTACTTATAATTTTATAAAACATAAAATATAGTTTTTGTCGTTATAATTGCTTGCAAATCAAATACATGGAAACTCACTCTTCATGCATAAATCCCACAATTTCATTGTTGACACATAAATAACTAATTTTCAAATACTTGAATCCTTAACAATTAGAAGCCACAATGACTATTTTTTAGGTTTTATCAAATCATATGAACTAAATTCTTTTTTTTTTTTTTTTAAATCATAGGGACTAGCTAGATTCTAACATTTTTCAAACCATAGAGATTAAATTCTAGTTTTTAAAATCATAAGGACTAAATTCTAACTTTCTTCAAACCATAGAGACTAAATTTATAATTTACCCTTTTAATTTTTTTTCTTTGGGGAGTTTTGTTGTATCTTTTTCTTTATTTGATTAATTACTTTGATTTTTTTTTAAAAAAAATCAAATTAAAAAGAATTACATAAAAAATTTAAAGTTATTCTAACTTATCTCTATTTAACTTCTTACTTTTTTTTAACTCTACTTTATTCTTACTTAACATCTACAAATCACTACTACAAAAAAGACATTAGTTCACGTTTGCTTGTTTTAAATACTTGATGCTTTATAACAAAAACGTCAAATAATAGTGTATGGACAAGAAAAAACGTCAAATATAGTTGAAAATATGTACAAATATTCGTATTTTTAATAATGAAGGATACTTGATAATTATAAAGCGTCAAGTGTATGAACAAGTTACTCGTCTCTTCTTAGTGTCAAGTAAACTTAATAAAATGATCAGTAAAAGAAAAAGTTAATTTAGTTAAAAAAAAAAAAATGTTGAGATATGCCTTGAACGACTGAATGTCTTGAGATTAGTTAGTCAGGGGTCTCGCTGCTCGGTCAGCGAGTGAGGGTGCAGGGGTAATGCCCCCAATATGTGAACGCATTCCACATTCCATTTTTGTTGCGCGTTCAACATGTGTTTACGCATTCGCATTTTGTTGCTCAGTTTCATAAAAGCATTCGCATTTGGTTTTTATTTATGTATTTAGTTTTTTTTAATCTGAATAGGGTTTAATGAGAGTGTAGTGTATTGGGGGTAACACCCCGAATATGTGAACACATTCTGCATGCGTGAAAGCATTCCGTATCCTTGAATGCATTCCACATTCCGTTTCTATTTCACTTTCAACATGTGTTTACGCATTCGCATTCTATTGCGCAGTTTCATAAAAGCATTCGCATTCGGGTTTTTGTTTTTTTTTTTAAATCTGGAATAGGGTTTAATGAGAGTGCATATATAAACTCGAATTAAACCCAAGCCAAAGATGATGTTCATTCTGTAAATTTCCTCTCCTTAATAAAATCGGCCTCCCACTCTACTCGTGGACTAGATAACACAACGTTAGTGAACCACATAAATTCTAAGTGTTGTTTCTTCTTCTGCGATTTTTTATATTTTCGATTGGTTGTTGATTGTCGTTTCATATCAATAGAGATTTAAGTTTAAATATTAAGTTTGTTATTATTTAATTTGTTGGGAATATAAACAAAGTGTTGTAGAATCCAACATTAGTTAAATAAGGGGTAGATCTTGGATTTATAAGGGAAGACAAACATCTCTATTGGGATGAGTCCTTTTGGGGATGCCCAAAAGCAAAACCATGAGGGCTTAAGCCCAAAGTGAACAATATCACACAATTGTGGAGATCTGGATTAGTTTGTCGTCCCTTAACAACTATCAGAGCGGTACCTCTGCCTTAGCCATGTCAGTAGAACCTAGAGTATGAAACGAAGATTTGTGAGCTTTAATATGGGGTATGAAATAATCATAGTGAAAATCTGTGGTGGAGACGCCTTATGTGTGCTCCGGTGGGAGTGCTTCTGAGTGTGCTCGTGATCGAGCATCTGTGAACTCCAGTGTGGGAGATCTTCTGAAATGGTTGCTTTGGTGAGGGGGTAGCTAGTGTGCGCTCAAACATAAATCGAGTGGATCCGTGGTTTGAGTAAAGGCCTGCTCAAGTGTAACTCAGAAAATGACTATCGGTAAGGGAGGTTCACATGCGGTACTTTGTAATCCCATATTGGTTAAATAAGGGGTAGATCTTGGGTTTATAAGGGAAGACCAACATCTCCATTGGTATGAGGTTTTTTGAGAGATGCCCAAAAGCAAAGCTATGGGGCCTAGGTCCAAAGTGGACAATATAATACGTCTCTTAACATAATTCTCTTTTGTTCAAAACACATATTATTAATTATTAAGTTAATTAGTTATTTTCAGTGTCTCATGCGAGTTTTCCAACTCAGTGGTCTAGTGATTTCTCCAACTTAGTCGTCTTGCAATTTCTCCAACTCTCTAGCGATTCCTACAATTAAAATGTTAGTTGATGCAATTTCTTGTAAGTTTTTGCAATTTTGTTTTTTGATTTTTCTATTCTTAGAATGGGCTTGGGATGAAGAAGATTGACCCCAAGAGCTTAAATAGATTGGAAACCATAAAAAAAATGTCTACTATTTACCACAAATTTCTTTATAAATATTTTCGTTAAATACAAGTTTTCCCTCATCAAAATTTATTTCACAAATTTCTTAAATAGATTTTATATATTCCCACTTTTCATTTGGAGTAGAATACATACAGTATGAGGATCAGTCCTTTATGTTGCAGTCTTGCCACTAATACAGTAGTTATAAGAATTGAGTTTTTCGTCCGTGAAATAGATAGATTAGCATAAACCAAAAGAACATTTGCAACAACTAAAGAAAGCATTTAAAAATAGAGCAAAACTTGTCGACAATTCCCGTCTTTGCCGACGACCCAAAGCCGTCAGAAATACTACCCTTTGTCGACGACGCGGTGACATTTAACCGTCGACTATTCTGCTTTTTTTTTTCTTCTAAAAAATTGTATTTTAGATTTTATTTTCAACAAAAAAAAAAAACGTGCATATTTCATTTAAAACCTACATGTATATTCTTAAACTTGATTTGAAATCTTTATTTTCAATCTAAAATCAAATATGCATTTATTTGATTCAAATTTCATAAGGTAAAACTTTCAATGTCATTCTTTGGATCTCACTATTGTCCTACATTGAAAAAGTGGGGAGTCCAACAACATTTATAAAATAAGTTGATTATTCCTCTCATCACTAATTGATTTTGAGATTGTTGTCTACACTCTCTAATATCGTATGCAGAGTCTACGCATTAGTTTCATTTATTTGAGAGGAGTGAAACTCCATGTTGGATTTGAATTTTTATCTCATCTACGAATATATTTATACATAAAAAATTCAATCCCAACTTAAAATTGAAACTGAAAATAACAACTTACCAGATCCATATCAAAGACAAAAATTGTTTTAAGGGAAAGAGATATTTGGAAGGACATCAAAAGTTTAATTTAAAGCTTTTATGTATCTTTATGCCATATACCTTGAGTATAATCATATTGCACCTCTGAACATGTCAAGTTGAATCAAGAAAAATGATGAGAAACACATTCACATAAAGACGACAGTAAACATATATAGATAATTTTTATTTAATTCTCACATTTATTATTATACATAGATAGTACTTTTTACTCTATTCTTAATTTGAGTATATCATTAAACACACATACACACACATTTATAGATAGATAGATAGTCTTTACTTTATTTTCTCATTATTATTTTTAGGTAAAGATGTATAATCCAACATGGATGTCTTTACTCTATTCTTTGAGTGTCCAAGACTGATTATCTTCATCATGTAGCACATACAACGTAAGTGTCTCTATTGTAGTCTTAAAAGGTGGAGCCATTATCGTATCAAACACAACTACAAATAGTCGATATTTTGTCTTCCCTTTCCCCGCAATCTGAGTGTCACCCTTTTCTACATAAATAAATTCCACAGTAACCCCAATCCGTCCTCTCATATACTCTAACGTTGCAAATCTTCCCATCCCTTGCACATACGGATCGTTGATCTTCTCGATCGGCTTCCAAATTGTTATCGAACTCATGATCCTAACTTTTTGTTTATAATTTCAGGTGAGAGAAATCTTATGAATTGTGGTTTGGTCTACATCTAGAGGGGTAGTTCGACATTTATAGAGTTCTGTTGGACTCTAAATAGGGATATCAAGGAATTTGATTCTTAAAGGTAAAAACTGTACAAGTTGATTTTTTTTTTTTTTTTAATCGAATCTTCTTAGATTTAACCTCATAAAAAAAAAAAAGGATGAATACGATTTCATGTCTAATTAATTGAAAGATAGCTTCAAATCCAATTTATTTAGTTTAGAGTTTTATTCAATTGTTTTCACTTAAAAAAAGTATGAATCTCTCTCTTTCTATATATATTTTGAAATCTGAAAATTTAGAGTTTTGCTCTAATATATTTAGGGTAATCACGTTCGTTCTTAAGCTAGACACTAAGAGACATAGGTGTGTACACATTAATGTCACACGCTTCGACCACCGGAGACAAAACTTATGCATCTCTTTATACCATTGCTTATAAAAAGCAACCATGCTTCTTGTCTATTTATATATTTGTTTGAAAATAAATAATTTATGTTAGCTCATAATTGACATATATCCTCAATTTGAAGGTTCGAATCTCTCGATCTTTGTTGTACCAAAAGAAAAAAATATGGTTCACAATTCCTCAATATATCCTTTTGCAATTTCTTATCAAAGTTTTGGTGTTGGATTTTAGTAAGTGAAATTAATATTTTCAATCTCACGCGTGATCAAAAACATTTTTTTTTTTAAACGGATTTTTTTTAATAGAATTAAAGAAATAAATTATAAAAATATTCTAACTATCTTTTTAACTAATGCTTTATTTTTAGTCAACAAGAATACATTCAAAGAATTTTAGCACAAAAAGTAGTAGGTTTATGGAGTGTTGTAAACATGTTAAAAGAATTTTTTTTTTTTTTTAGTACAAGTTGGGGGAAGGGGATTACAAATACCGATTCCAAGAATCGAACCCGTGACTGTAAAGTGAAAATGTATTAACACCAAATTAGATAACCGCCACCGACCCATTCGATAACCTCATTCTCCAAAGTTGTATTTTTCTTAATTACAAATTTATGTATATTTAATATTATTTAATGAGTACTGGATAGATTTCCTAATAATTCTTTTTTTTTTTCATTGGTAGCCATTCATCTAATCGAGTGCTTGCAAATTTTTTTTTTTTTTTTTTAATAATAGATTCTCTCATGTGTTACACTCAGCAATTGTTGTTTAGAAAATATGTTTTACAAAAAAAGTGGACTACCTTATTCATTTACCCGATATATTTGCAATATATATATATATACCTTTAAAGTTGTTATAAGAAATTCTTGGAGAAAAAAAAATTGATGAAACAAAAATAATGCTTTAGGGGTGAGTGTATTTTGGAGTTGGGAGAGGAGAGAAGAGGAAGTGAAAGAGGAAGTGGAATGATTGAAAGTACGAAGTACTTGTTTAGAAATTGATGTTTTGAGAGACAAAATGTTACAAAAATATTTATTTTATATTATTTTTTAATGTAATCATTTTTTTTAACCAATTTAATGTAATCATTTTATATTTTTACTAATATTTTATTTTATATTATATAGTTGAAAATTAAAAAATATTTGATGTAACATTTGATAAGATTTTATAAAGTTTGATGAGATGTTAGAAGAGCGCTCGAAGAAAAAGTTAATAAGGCCCGATGTCTAGCTCTGATGCCATATGTAACCCCGAATATGTGAACACATTCTGCATGCGTGAAAGCATTCCGTATCCGTGAATGCATTCCACATTCCATTTCTATTGCACTTTCAACAGGTGTTTATGCATTCGCATTCTATTGCGTAGTTTCATAAAAGCATTCGCATTCGGGTTTTTGTTTTTTTTTAAATCTGGAATAGGGTTTAATGAGAGTGCATATATAAACTCGAATTAAACCCAAGCCAAAGATGATGT